>JAVSCE010013158.1:0-45667 GCA_032199065.1 Smutsia gigantea | reverse complement strand
CTCTTGCACATTTCTCTGTAGGTCCGTCAGTATGGTTATGACTTTTATTCTGAATTCTTTTTCAGGGAGGCTGTGCATTTCCATCCCTTCAGACTCCCTCTCTGGGGTTGTCTGGTTGATTTTGGTCTGAACCATATTCCTCTGTCTTTTCATGGCTGTATAATTTGGTCACTGCTAGTTGCCACGTATGTCAGCTGGGCTCTTTAAGACTTTAAAAAGAGAAGAAAAAAAAGAGAAAAAAAAAGATAAAAAAAGAAAGAAGGAAAGAAAGAAAAAAAGGATAAAAGAAAACAAAACAAAACAAAACAAAAAAAACAAAAAAAATGGCCACCGGACGTAGATTCTGTGGGAATGCTCTAGGTGGCGCTGTTGCCCCACTATTCCACAGCTGTGACTGTGCCGCTCTGCAGGGCCCTTTATCGCTCTGGCAGGGGTGGGAACGAATAGGAGGCTGTTGATCTCAGTGGGAAGTGTAAGTATGGCTACGCTTCCTCAGTCACCAGCTAAGGCGTCTGAAACTCCCCAGGACTCCCAGCCTGCTGGGCTGAGTGTGCTGGGGCGATCCGGCTCCTCCGCTGGGCTCCTGTCTCTTTAAGACCGCTGAAGAAAGCGCACGCTTTTTTTTTTTCCCCTCCCGGGAGCCGGCTGCAAGCACCCTGGCGCGTTCCCCGCTCAGATCCTGCCCCTCTGTCTCTCCAATCTCCGCTGCACTGTGCAATGTGGGTCAGCGCTCCCCGCGCAGATCACCGGGGCTGGCTACTTCGCGGGGTGCACTTCCACTCCCTCCCGGCTCTGACTCCTCTCCTCCCGCCGGTGCGCTGGGGTGGGGGAGGGCTCGGGTCCCGTAGGGTCGCGGCTCCGTATCTTACCCGCCTCTTGGGGTGCCGAGTCCTCTCGGGTGTAGCTGCACGCTGTGCGCTTTCCTGTGTATTCTCGTCTCTCTTTTAGGAATAGATGTATTTGCTGTGTTTTCGTAGATAAATATAGTGTTGGGAGGAGATTTCTGCCGCCCTGCTCACCCCGCCATCTTCCCGGAAGTCCATAAAGCTTTTCTAAGTAACAGAAAGGACATGGTATAAAAATATTTAGTCTTTCTAAATTTACATTTACCAAACATCAGATGACAATAACCTCAGTTTTTCCATAGAGAAAGTAAATATAGCATCTATATGTCCCTGGAATCAAACATATGATATGTATACTGGGTCAAGAGGCAAGAAGACTGGACGAGGTGGCAGGAACTCTGAGATTTATTCTCACTTCTTTCACTAACTAGCTGGGCAGCATTCACTAAATGGCTCTAGGCAGCATTCACTAAATGGCTCTAGCCTCTTAACCTCTCTACCTTCAGTTTGGTCCTCTGTAAAATATAAGGGTTGGTCCTGAACATTGTTGTCCAATTGAAATGTTATTTGAGCCACAAATGCAGACCACCTGTGCAATTAAGAATTTTTAGCCAACATTGAAAGGTAAAAAGAGACAGGTGAAATTAACAGTGGTTTTATTAATCCAGTATATCAAAAATATTATTTCAATATGTAATGAATTAAAAAATTAGAGGTATTTCACATCATTTTTCTTTTCCGACTGAGTCTTTGAAGTTGGTGTGTATTTTACATGTACAGCACGTCTCAGTTTGGACTAGCTGGATTTCAAGTGCGCAGAGCCACACATGGCTATGGCTACAGTTTTGGATTGCGCAGCTCTAAATGCTCTTCAAGGTTTCTTTCAGCTCCGACTCCTACAGATTCTCAATGTTGGTACTCCGCTTTCCTTTCTGACTCCGTTTCTGAGTGTCATGGCCCCTTCTTCCAGGTGGCCATCCTACCTGCAATATTGTGATTTATAAGAAAAATATATATTTGGTTATTGGCCAAAATATATTTCTCATATATATTTGGTCTTCATCCACAGTTCCAGGCTCACAACCCCCAAGCCCTTGGAATTTCAAGATGAGAGCAAAAATAGTGTCTTCTGTTAATGAGGTGACTTTCAGAAAGCACCTGAGGTTGGGAGCTGGTTGCCAGGAGAACCAATCATGATAAGAGGGTTCGGACTTTCAGTCCCCCCACCAAATCCCTGGGGAGGGGAAAGAGGCTGGAGGTCAAATCAGTCACCATGGCCGATGAGTTAGTCAATCATGCCTACATAATGAAGCCTCTGTAAGTACCCAAAAGGACAGGGTCTGGAGAGCCTGCAGGTTGGTGAACAGTAGAGAGACTGGGGAGGAAGGTGCTGCTGGAGAGGACATGGGTGCTCCAGGCTCTCTCCTCATTCCTTGCCCTATGCATTTCTCCCTTTTGGCCATTGCTGAGTTATCCTTTTATAGTAAACCAGTGATTAAGTCATTTTTGTTGTGATTTCTGTGAGCTGCTCTAGCAAATTAATCAAACTGAGAGTAGGTTGTGGAAACCTTTGGTTTATAGTCAATTGGTCAGAAATACAGGTAACAAGCTGGGCTTGCGATTGGCATCTTAAGTTGTGTGTAGGGGGCAGTCTTGTAGGACAGAGCCCTTAACCTGTGGGGTCTGATGCCATCTCTGGGTAGAGAGCATCAGAATTGAATTGAGTTGTATGACACCTAGCTGGTGTCCTGTGAATTGTTGTTGGTGTGTGGGGGACCTCCACCTCTGATACTGGAATTGTTTCTTAGAACCTAAGACTATCCTAACCTGGAACTATCCTCCCTTCCAGTGTGGAGGGAGGGGACCAACCCCTGAAGTATCACCCGTTTTTCGTCTTTCTTCTTCACCTCTCTGTCCTGTGCTTGCCTCATTTCTAATTATCACCTGACCTTTGAAAATCTTGGGGGTTAGGGGTGCTAACCCCCAGAAGTCAAAAATCCATGTATAACTTTTGACTTCCCCCAAAACTGAACTAACAGCCTACTCTTGACCTTATGAATAACAAACAGTTGATTAGCATGTATTTTGTATATGTATTATATACTGTATTTATACAATAAATCTAGAAAAAAGTTTTTCAAACTGTTGCAATTCTTCAAAGAATTTTCCAATATATTTATTGAAAATAATCTGCATATAAGTGGACCCATGCAGTTCAAACCCATGTTGTTCAAGGGATGCCTGTACTCCCTACCCCTGCCCCACCCTTTTTTCTCAGGTTAAGCCCATGAGACCTCTCCCCAGATGTGTCCTCGTCTTAGCCTGGCCCTGGAGAAACCCTGTATGCAGCCTCCTAATCTTGCTTTATCTGGGTGGTTTAACATTCTCTCAATTTTGCATTTCATTGCCTTTAAAACCTTTACCCATTTAAAAAAATGTAATGATGCAGGTTTTTTTCTCCCATTAAAGAAGACATGCACTTTGGGAAACAATTGGGAAATAAGTAAGAATATAAAGAATATAAAAATCCCTCCTGGTCCAATCACTCCAGTCCAAACACTGCTCACGTTTGGTGTGTTTTTCCCTCTGGTCTTTTTCTAAACATTATATATACATATATAAATATGCTTTTAATTTTTTTCCCCAAAGTTGAGCTTTTACAGAAACAGTTCTCTATTCTGTTTCTTTCACTTTTCATGGTTTTGTGAGCATTATAACAGTATCAGTAAATAGTGCTTGAAAACCTGATTTCTAATGGCTCCTGGCTGAAGTTTCAGGGAGAGATTTTAGTGCTGTTCTGCTGCTGTGAAGTTAGGGACTTAGAGGAACCTAGTTCCTGTCCTGCTTCTCCTTTTTCTTCCAAAGAGCTCTTGACTGAGGGAACTACAAACATGAAGAGCAACAGCCAACTGTGAAATAATAAACTACTTTTTAAATAGTTTAGTGAGCACCTGAAAGCAGCACATTCTATTTTGTGCTCATTGGTCTAAGTGAAGCCTCTTAATCCCCATCCCTGGACTCTTAGATGATCTAGATGGGTCTGTGGGGCCAACTAGGGCTTGCTTGACCTCCTTACTTGACTCTGTGTGGCTTTGGGCAGATTCCTTAACCTCTCTGGGTAGTTCCTCAGCTGTAAAATGGGTAAAACAAGAGTGCTCGCCCCATAGAGTTTTTGTGCATGTTAAGTGGGGTGAACATATAATGTGCTTATCACAGTGCCTGGCAGATAGTAAATGATTAATAAATGTCACTTTTACCATTATCCTATCATTGGACATTGATGCTTTTAAGAATTTTCCCTATTATAAAATAAGTTATCAATATTCAACAAATATTTATTGAGTACTTATTTTGGGCCAAGTATTTTCTAAATGCTGGGAGTTACATGGCTTAACCATGACTAAACAAGTGTCTGATCTTAGGGAGTTTAAATTTTACTGGAGAGACATGATAAAGAAGGTAAGGTCTATAAATAAAACAATGTACTGACCTAAGGGGTGGCAACTTCAGGTCTGGTGGTCAGGAGGGACCTTTTTGAATAGGTAACCTGAATGACAAGAAGAAGATTTGGGAAAGGGCAAGTTGAAAGACTCTGAAGTTGTAATGAACTTGGGGAATTAATAAAAATTCAAAAGCAGTGAGTGAGGAAAGAGATGGGAGGAGGAACTTTAGGAGGTAGGCTGTGGCCACCTCATCATGGAGAGCTTTGGAGGACAGGGTAAAGGGTGTGACCTCTTTGAAATGTCTAAAGGAAAACCCCTGGTGGATTTCATGCTGGGAAGTGACACATTTTCAGTGCGCTCTGGACTTGGCTCATGTGGGCTTGGGAGAGCCCATTATGCCCATCTCTTCCCAGCTAACTGTTTAGTGACATCACATTGGTAATTTCAAATGGCCGCACTGAGAGTATTTACACCACAGAAATTTTTATCAGATGCTGCAAATCACAGCTCTTGTCTTCCAGAGAGCCACTTGTTAAACATTTACCAACATGCCAGTGGAACATGCTGATCTAGATTTTAAAAACTCTTCTTTAGCTGCTCTGTGTTGAGTGAATTAAATGGAGCTGGTTGTGCAATGAACATTCTTGAACATATTGTTTTGACTGTAGTTCTGAGTATTTCCTTAGGAGAAATTACTAGAGGTGAAATTATTGCATAAAATTATCTAATTGCTCCTTCCCGGAAGTTTTCACTAATTTATACTTCTACCACTAGGGAGAGACAATTTTCCTGTATCCTTACTAATACTCATCATTAGCAAGAAAAAAAAAGGAAAAAGAAAAAGAAAAGCTACATTTGTTAGATGAAAAATGTTATCCTATTAGTTTATTACTGATTATATGTTTATTGATCATTTGTATATCTTCTTTGTTGAATTATTTATTCATGTCCTATGGTCCTTATTTTAAATTGGATGTTTGCATTTTTCTTATTGATTTGTCAGAGCTGTTTATACATTAAGAGTATTAATTTTTTGCCATTACATTGCAAATATTTTCCTTAGTTTATTATTTATTCTTTTAATTTTTTTAATATATAGAAGTTTTACATTTGTATGGGATAAGATCTATATTGTCTCTTTCAATGCTTTCATGTTTAAAAAGCTCTGCTCCATCTTCAGGCCAGAGAAATATTCATTTACGTTTTACTTAGGTTTTTTAAAAAAACCACATCTTTAATCCACCTGGAATTTATTGTGATTTAAGATCTTAGGTAATAATTTCAATGTATTCTAATGGTTAACCAACTTACCTAGCACTATGTATTGAATAAGTATTTCTTGCTCCATTCATTTTCAATGTCACCTGTACCTTTATCCACAATTTTATATATAGTAGGGCCTGTTTCTGCCCATACTTAGTTCCACTGATCTATTATTTCCTCTTTATCATGCCTTATAATAATTTTAATTTTATTATTTAATTTTGTATTTTTAGCTTTATAATATATTACAATATCTGATAAGGCAAAATCCCCTCTAGTACACTTTAGAATCATTTTGTAATAATATAAAAAATTAGGGCTTGTTGGGAATTGCCACAACCTTTAATTGGTTTGGTTTTAAAGGACATTTATAATACTTCTTCCATCTTTGAACATGGTATTCAAGGCTTCTCTCTCCTTTTGCAGTAAAATACTTCTGCCTGATCTGGTCCCATCTGCCTCTCCATCTCCATCTCCTACAGCTTCTCTGTTGTCTGTCTTCTGGGTCCTCTGACTTTCTGTTAGTTCCTCCAACACTCTAAGCTCTTTGTTTTACGACTGGTACAATCTGTTCCTTTTATCTGGAACTTCCATTCTATTCTCTATGCAGCTGGTTCCTTTTTATCCCTCAGGTCTGAGCTCACATATCTTTCCTGACTTCCCTATTAATCTGTAATTACTTCTTTGCAAGAACCATGGCCACTTAATTATCAGCTTATTCCCACAGCCTAGGACAGTATCTATTAGGCAGTAGGCTCTCCACAAATGTTCCTGGAATGAATGAATGCATGTGGCTACTTTTCTGAATTCTCAAATTAATTTTTGAATACAAATGAGTTCTTTTACTTGGAATGTCTAGGATTGTCTTATTCCAGTTTAATTATATTTTTGGAATTGAGGTATCTTAAGTCCAAAGGGTTCTGTGATTGGTAATAAAATGCTATGCCTTGAAATGAAACTAAACATCTGTCACCCTTGGAAACGTAGATAACCAAGAACTTTTATGGGTTGCAGGTTTGAGTGACACTGCCAGGACTGCCTTGAGTGCCTGCTAGTGGCCTCTGTGACTGGTCGTCTAAAGCTCAGCAGACCGCCCCATAACCATGGGCCCATGTGGCCTCATGTCACTTACTTGGCTGATGTGTGTAGTCTAACCTCTGACAGTTTTATGTTCTTTTTTTAACCTTTATGCATTTGCTCTCCCTCTCATCCCTTTATCTTTTCACACACAGTTTCTCTCTACCAGATCATTTCCACCGGTGTAAATATGTTGTAGAATCTCACATTAGAAGAAAAAAAACCCTCCCTTGACCTCAGTCCCCTCTTTATCCTCTGTCCCATTTTCTCTGCTCTCCTTTACAGCAAACTGCTTGAAAGGGTTATCAATAGTTGTCTCTCTTTTTCATCTGCTGTTCCCTCCTCAACCCACTCTAATACCACTCTTGTTTGGGTCCTTAGTGGTGTCCATGTAACTGAGTCCTAAGGCTTCTGCTCTGCCTTTATTTTGTTTGACGTCTCAGAGTAGTTGGTACAGCCTCATTCTCAAAACATTTACTTCTTTTGGCTTTAATAGTTCCTTACAGTCTCTGTTGCTTCTCTTCCTGTCTGCTATAGGTGTGCCCTAGGGCTAGGTTTCAGCCCTCTTTTCTTCTCCACCTATACTTACCCCTTAGGATCTCCTCCCTTCTTAAAGGTTAACATAAATCCACATGCAGATGACTTCCATATTGATAGATCCAGCCTCCATCTCTTCTGAGCTCTTGAGGCTTAAATCTAACGTCATCTTTTTATTTTTTGATAATTTATTTTGGTATCATTACTCTACAATTACATGTGCAATATTATGGTTATTAAACTACCCCTTCATCAGGTCCCCCCCACCAACCCCATTACAGTCACTGTCCATCAGCGTAGTGAGATGCTATAGAATCACTACTTGTCTTCTCTGAGTTGTACACCCCTCCCTGTGCCCCCCCAACATTACGTCTGCTAATCGTAATGCCCCTTTTTCCCTCTTATCCCTCCCTTCCCACCCATTTTCCCCAGTCCCTTTCCCTTTGGTAACTATTAGTCCATTCTTGGGTTCTGTGAGTCTGCTGCTGTTTTGTTCCTTCAGTTTTTTCTTAGTTCTTATACTCCACATATGAGTGAAATCATTTGATACTTGTCTTTTTCGGCTTGGTTTATTTCACTGACCGTAATACCCTCTAGCTCCATCCATGTTGTTGCAAATGGTAGGATTTGTTTTCTTCTTCTGGCTGAATAATATTCCATTGTGTGTATGTACCAAATTTTCTTTATCCATTCATCTACTGATGGACACTTAGGTTGCTTCCATTTCTTGGCTATTGTAAATAGTGCTGCGATAAACATAGGGGTGCATCTGTCTTTTTCAAACTGGGCTGCTGCATTCTCAGGGTAAATTCCTAGGAGTGGAATTCCTGGGTCAAATGGTATTTCTATTTTGAGTTTTTTGAGGAACCTCCATACTGCTTTCCACAATGGTTGAACTAATTTGCAGTCCCACCAGCAGTGTAGGAGGGTTCCCTTTTCTCCACATCCTCGCCAACATTTGTTGTGGTTTGTGTTTTGGATGTTGGCCGTCCTCACTGGTGTGAGGTGATATCTCATTGTGGTTTTAATCTGCATTTCTCTGATGATTAGCGATGTGGAGCATCTTTTTTCATGTGCCTGTTGGCCATCTGAATTTCTTCTTTGGAGAAGTGTCTATTCATGTCCTCTGCCCATTTCTTAATTGGATTATTTGCTTTCTGTTTGTTAAGGTGCATGAGTTCTTATATATTTTGGATGTCAACCCTTTATCAGATACGTTTTTTATGAATATATTCTCCCATACTGTAGGATGTCTTTTTGTTCTACTGATGGTGTCCTTTGCTGTACAGAAGCTTTTCAGCTTGATATAGTCCCACTTGTTCATTTTTGCTTTTGTTTCCCTTGCTCAGGGAGATATGTCCATGAAGAAGTCGCTCATGTTTATGTCTAAGAGATTTTTGCCTATGTTTTTTTCTAAGAGTTTTATGGTCTCATGACTTACATTCAGGTCTTTGATCCACCTTGAGTTTACCTTTGTGTATGGGGCTAGACAGTAGTCCAGTTTCATTCTCTTACATGTAGCTATCCACTTTTTCCAACACCAGCTGCTGAAGAGGCTGTCATCTCCCCATTGTATATCCAAGGCTCCTTTATCAAATATTAATTGACTGTATATGTTTGGGTTAATGGTTGGATTTTCTATTCTGTTCCACTGGTCTGTGGGTCTGTTTTTGTGCCAATACCAAATTGTCTTGATTACTGTGGCTTTGTAGTAGAGCTTGATGTCAGGGAGAGTAATTCCCCCTGTTTTATTCCTCCTTCTCAGGATTGCTTTGGCTATTTGAGGTCTTTTGTGGTTCCATATGAATTTTAGAATTATTTGTTCCAGTTCATTGAAGAAAGCTGTTGGTAGTTTGATAGGGATTGCATTGAATCTGTAGATTGCTTTAGGTAGTATAGCCATTTTGACAATATTTATTCTTCCTAGCCAAGAGCATGGGATGCATTTCCATTTGTTAGTGTCCTCTTTAATTTCTCTTAGGAGTGTCTTGTAGTTTTCAGAGTACAGGTCTTTCACCTCCTTCGTTAGGTTTATTCCTAGGTATTTTATTCTTTTTGATGCAATTGTGAATGGAATTGTTTTTCTGATTTCTCTTTCTGTTAGTTCATCGTTAGTGTATAGGAAAGCAACAAATTTCTGTGTGTTAATTTTGTATCCTGCAACTTTGCTGAATTCAGATATTAGTTCTAGTAGTTTTGGAGTGGAGTCTTTAGGGTTTTTTATGTACATTTATCATGTCATATGCAAATAGTGACAATTTGACTTCTTCATTACCAATCTGGATGCCTTGTATGTCTTTGTTTTGTCTGATTGCCTGTGGCTAGGACCTCCAGTACTATGTTGAGTAACAGTGGAGAGAGTGGGCATCCCTGTCTTGTTCCCGATCTTAGATGAAAAGCTTTCAGCTTCTCACCGTTAAGTATGATGTTAGCTGTGGGTTTGTCATATATGGCCTTTATGATGTTGAGGTACTTGCCGTCTATACCCATTTTGTTGAGAGTTTTAATCATGAATGGATGCTGAATTTTGTCAAATGCTTTTTCAGCATCTATGGAGATGATCATGTGGTTTTTGTTCTTCTTTTTGTTGATGTGGTGGATGATGTTGATGGATTTTCGAATGTTGTACCATCCTTGCATCCCTGGGATGAATCCCACTTGATCATGGAGTATGATCCTCTTGATGTATTTTTGAATTCGGTTTGCTAATATTTTGTTGAGTATTTTTGCATCTACGTTCATCAGGGATATTGGTCTGTAATTTTCTTTTTTGGTGAGGTCTTTGTCCGGTTTTGGTATTAGAGTGATGCTGGCTTCATAGAATGAGTTTGGAAGTATTCCCTCCTCTTCTATTTTTTGGAAAACTTTAAGGAGAATGGGTGTTATTTCTTCTCTATATGTCTGGTAGAATTCAGAGGTGAATCCATCAGGTCCGGGGGTTTTGTTCTTGGGTAGTTTTTGATTACCGATTCAATTTCGTTGCTGGTGATTGGTCTGTTTAGTTTTTCTGTTTCTTGCTTGGTCAGTCTTGGAAGGTTGTATTTTTCTAAGAAGTTGTCCATTTCTTCTATGTTTTCCAGCTTGTTAGCATATAGATTCTCATAATATTCTCTTATAATTCTTTGTATTTCTGTGGGGTCCGTCGTGATTTTTCCTTTCTCATTTCTGATTGTGTTTATGTGTGTAGATTCTCTTTTTCTCTTAATGAGTCTGGCTAGGAGTTTATCTATTTTGTTTATTTTTTCAAAGAACCAGCTCTTGGTTTCATTGATTTTTTCTATTGTTTTATTCTTCTCAATTTCATTTATTTCTTCTCTAATCTTTATTATGTCCCTCCTTCTGGTGACTTTGGGCCTCATTTGTTCTTCTTTTTCCAATTTCAGTAATTGTGTCTTTAGACTATTCATTTGGGAATATTCTTCCTTCTTTAAATAGGCCTGGATTGCAATATAGTTTCCTCTTAGAACTGCCTTTGCTGCGTCCCACAGAAGTTGTGGCTTTGTGTTGTTGTCATTAGTCTCCATATATTCTTTGAATTCTGTTTTGATTTGGTTGTTAACCCATTGATTAATTAGGAGAATGTTGTTAAGTCTGCATGTATTTGTGAGCCTTTTTGTTTTCTTTCTAAAATTTATTTCTAGTTTTATATCTTTGTGATCTGAGAAGTTGGGTGGTAGGCTTTCAATATTTTTGAATTTATTGAGGTTCTTTTTGTGGCCTAGTAAGTGGTCTATTCTGGAAAATGTTCCATGTGCACTTGAGGAGAATGTGTATCCTGTTGCTTTTGGGTGTAGAGTTCTGTAGATTTCTGTTAGGTCCATCTGTTCTAGTGTGTTGTTCAGTGCCTCTGTGTCTTTATTTATTTTCTGTCTGGTTGATCTGTCCTTTGGAGTGAGTGGTGTGTTGAAGTCTCCTAAAATGAATGCATTGCTGTCTATTTCCTCCTTTAATTCTGTTAATATTTGTTTCACATATGCTGGCGCTCCTGTGTTGGGTGCCTGTATATTTATAATGGTTACATCTTCTTTTTGGACTGACCCCTTTATCATTATGTAATGTCCTTCTTTATCTCTTGTTACTTTCCTCGTGTTGAAGTCTATTTTGTCTGATACAAGTACTGCAGCACCTGCTTTTTTCTCTTTGTTGTTTGTATGAAATATCTTTTTCCATCCCTTCACCTTTAGTCTGTGTATATCTTTGGGTTTGAGGTGAGTCTCTTGTAAGCAGCATATAGATGGGTCTTGCTTTTTTATCCATTCTGTTACTCTGTGTCTTTTGATTGGTGCATTCAGTCCATTTACATTTAGGGTGATTATTGATAGATATGTACTTATTGCCGTTGCTGGCTTTAGATTCGTGGTTATCAAAGGTTCAAGGGTTGCTTCTTTACTATCTAACAATCTAACTTAACTTTCTCGTTAAGTTATTGTAAACACCGTCTGATGTTTCTTTATTTCTCTCCCTTCTTATTCTTCCTCCTCCATTCTTTATATACTAGGTGTTTTATTCTTTGCTTTTAGTTAGTATTTGGATGGTCTGCTTTCTTTGCTATGATTTTATTTTCTCTGGTGACATCTTTTTAGCCTTAGGGGTGCTTCCCTCTAGAGCAGTCCGTTTAAGATATCCTGTAGTGGTGGTTTATGAGAGGCAAACTCTCTCAACTTTCGTTTATCTGGAAATTGTTTAATCCGTCTGTTATATTTAAATGATAATCGTGCTGGATACAGTATTCTTGGTTCGAGACCCATCTGTTTCATAACGTTAAATATATCATGCTATTCTCTTCTGGCCTGTAAGGTTTCTGTTGAGAAGTCTGATGATAATCTGATGGGTTTTCCTTTGTAGGTGATCTTTTTTCTCTCTCTTGCTGCCTTTAATACTCTGTCTTTATCTTGATCTTTGCCATCTTAATTTTCATGTGTCTTGGTGTTTTCTTCCTTGTATCCCGTGTGTTGGGAGATCTGAGGGCTTCCGTGGACTGTGAGACTATTTCCTTCCCCAGCGAGGGGAAAGTTTTCAGCAATTATTTCTTCAAAGACACTTTCTATCCCTTTTTCTCCCTCTCTTCCACTGGTACTCGTATAATGTGAATATTGTTCCGTTTGGATTGGGCACACAGTTCTCTTAATATTCTTTCATTCCTAGAAATCCTTTTATCTCTCTCTGCCTCAGCTTCACTGTATTACTGTTCTCTGATTTCTATTCCATTAACAGTCTCTTGCATCTCGTCCAGTCTGCTGTTAAGTCCGTCGATCGCTTGTCTGATTTCTGCATTGTCTTTCCTCACTTCCCTCACTTCCTCCCTCAGCTCTTGCACATTTCTCTGTAGATCCATCAGCATGGTTATGAATTTTATTCTGAATTCTTTTTCAGGAAGACTGTGCATTTCCATCCCTTCAGGCTCCCTCTCTGGGGTTGTCTGGTTGATTTTGGTCTGGACCATATTCCTCTGTCTTTTCATCGTTATAGAAGTGGTCGCTGGTAGTTGCCACGTATGTCAGCTGGGCTCTTTAAGACTTTAAAAAGAAAAAAGAAAGAAAGAAAAAATAAATTAAAAAAAGAGAAAGAAAAGAAAAAACAAAACAAAACAAAAACAAAAAAACCGCCCACCTGGAGTAGATTCTGTGGGGATGCTGTAAGTGGCGCTGTTGCCCCATTATTCCGCAACCTTGGCCACGCTGCTCCGCAGGGCCCTTTATAGCTCTGGCTGGAGTGGGAACAAATGGGAGGCTGTTGATCTCCTTTTCTGTGAGGGCTGCTCTTGTCTCCAGGTGTATGCAGTTTGTTGCTGTTCTCTTTCCCGTTGCTCTTTCAAGAGTAGTTGTAGTAGCTTTATTTTCATATCATATGAGGTTTTAGGAGGAAGCCTGTCTCACCTCTCACGCTGCCATCTTTAATCCAATGTCATCTTTGACCTCTTAATTCAGATGTCCAGTGGGCATCTTAAATTTTAACAATTCCAAATGAAAACTTTTGACTTATCCTGTCCTCCAGTCTGTTCCTCTCCCAGGTCTTCCATGTCGCACAAATGACACCATCGTTTAGAGCATGGCTCCAGTCCCAGTTTATGGTAAAAAGTTGAGAAAGTTGTGTGGTGGTGTAGTGGCAACTTTCTGCAAGGGCACTGTTATTAGGATGTGTCCTCTCTCTGAACCTTCTGCACTTTGGAGTAGACATCTCAGAACCCATGTGTGTGGCCAGTTCTCCCTCCGTAATGCTCCTACTTCCCTCCCCTTCTTCTTAGGAGTTTTGGACTCATGGCTATAGAAGCAGAGACACTGAAGTCTCTAGTGGGCAATGGTTTCTGACCACTCAAAAATTATACGTGCAAGGGAAGGCTGGCTTCCTGGTTTCCTGGGTAGTACAACCACTGGGTCCCTGTGTTGTGGAGCAGGAATTGTGGATGAGGGATAATGCATTTATGGAAATTCCTTCAGGCCAGTCGGTTTGTTCTCTTCCAATTCCATTTTTGTTTTTTTTAATTGCTGATTTGTTTTAATCATGAGTATTTTGGTGGGGAGTGGGAGAATCTAAATCAAAGACTGTCAATCCAATAGTATTTTAAGCTAGAAACCCTCAGATAAATGCAAATAAAAACAATTGTGAGAAACTTCTTTATACGCATCAGAATGACAAACTTCAGAAAGGTGAATGATACCCGTGTTGGCACTGATAGGGGAGTTGGGGACTTTTATGTACTGCTGGGCAGAGCAGAATGGGTACAATGATTTTGGAAAGTAATTTGGCAGAATCTAGTGAAATGAAATGTGTATGACCTATGATCCAGAAACCCACTCAGGTATGTATGTCCTAGAGAAATTCTTGGCATAGGACTGAAAGGCAATGTACAAAAATTTGTAATATTGCTTGTGATAGCAGGGGAATTAATGGCAGCCTGGGGGCAGGGACTGGAGAAGTGAAGCCTGGTGGAGGCAGCTATGAGACATGCAGCAGAGAATCAAGAGCCTACACACAGCAATGCGGGTTTTAAAAATGGTGGTGAGGGGGAAAAAAAAAACTAGAAATGGAATGTATTTCATAAGAGTATGACTTAGGTAAGTTAAAAACACCCCCTTTCCTGGCAACATCTCGTATTTATAAAAGTTAGTGCATATTTAAAATTACATGTTAAATGTGTCAGAGAGGGTGCCCATGCAGGGGTTTGAAGTTGGTATTAGGGATGAAAGGGACAAAACCCCATTGCCTCCTGAGTCGTTTCAGGTATAGGGAATAGCAACATGTATAAACTCAAAGACAGGAAGTTCAGATCTGACATATTTCCCTTATCAATTTATGTTTCCCAAGTGTGGTATTTTCTTCTTTTAAAGAACTGCCTTTAAGACCCAGGTCCAGGACTACCATGAGTAGGCCATGCCTTTGATGATGGTGGTGGGCTGGACTTTATTTCCTTTTTGCCCAAAACTGCTCCAAGTGGCCAATGGTGTGAAGCTGCTGTTTGTGGTCAGTCGCCCTATTGTCTAGAGGATGAGCCCCCCAGTGTCCCCAACACCTCCGTCAGTGATGGGCAATGAATGGGCTCTCAGCACTTGCCACTTCTAATCGCATCACTTCATTGGCAGCTCTCCTAGAGTATCTGCTTGCCTTGGCAAGAGGCTTATCAAGATATGTTTCCCCCAAAAAGGCAAGTTTTCCCCCAAAGGGGTGGTATGGTACTATCTACCAAGAGAGTAACGTGTCATCTGGTCATAGGGAAAAGGCATAAAAATAAGCTTTCCTGAATGATGGCTAAATCCATCCCCACAAGGAGGCAGCATCTTTTCCATTTAAGGAACATGTTTGTGGAGTTCCGTTCAAGCTTATCCAATCTCACAAATATATGTTAAATGTCTACTAAGTGCAAGGGGACAGAAGCCTAGGGGGCAGTTCCAGTGAGATGACCGGAACCCTTTAGAGGGAGTGGTAAATGGAGCGTGGTACACAGAGTTCAATTCTTGATGCAATAAGAGGAATAATAGGAAATAATAAGGACTTACATTTATAGAATGCTTTATACCTTTCAAAAGTACTTTCATGCCAGTTATCTCAGCATGGTTTGGCGACCACAATCTCAGGCAGCACCTGAGGTCAGGTAGATGTTTTCTTTGGAAAGTGGTCTCCAGCATTGGGCAACCTCCTTTTTTGGGGTTGTGTGAGTGCGCGGGGGACAAAGGCAGTTGTCATGAGTGTCAGTAGAAGGAGATGAAGGAGCCCAGACTGAAAAGCTCCCATCCCTAGGAGCGAAACCTTACATCAGTGATTCCTAACCCTGCTTATTGATTCCCCAGGGTGTCTTGAAATTCTTCAAAGGAAATTAATTGCAATTCACTTCAATTTTTAAAATACACATATATGCTGCATAGCACAATGCGTCTGCGCAGGGGTGGGCCTGGGGAGGAGGTCTGGATGTGCGTCTGGGAAGTTGTCGATTAGCCAGAGAACAATAGGAAGCTGGAACTCCCCCAGCCTTGGAGGAGGTGTTAACACCTGCAGTGCAGGCAGAGGCAGAAGGGGGTGGCAGTGGTAACTGAAAACGTTGACATGACTGTGGGGTGAACAGTGTGACTCCATATTTTCAACAGAAGATGCCTTGACTGGAGTCACTGGTGTTAAGATGCCCAGCTCTTCTCAGAGTCTAGAAAAGCAGGCTTTCTGGCGCCCAGGGGGTATGTCAGCTCTGTGTTCCACGATGAGTGGCGAGGCCTCAATTTACCATTACTATTTTTAGTGGGCTAATAGAATGAGTCAAGGCTTCCAACATTTCTTGGTACCAAGAAAATACGGTTGGATGGCAGCTCAGTTTAAGGGCATAATGGGGTCGGTCATTCTTTTCCATCCGTACCTAAATGAGAAACGCCAAGTTTGCTCTGTTGTGGCATATGGTCAGTGCAGACACGTGGATCGCTGTGTGTTCTGGAGCCCAGAACTTAAAAGGCATCGTGCTGGATGGGGAAGAACTCATTGACAACCGGGCCTCGAGGAAATTTATCAAGGGCCGCCTCTGCTCCTCTCCTCCCGCCTTGCTGGGCCTGCCTGGGAAGTGGGGTTTGTGGGCAGCCGCCAGTGTGTTTGGGCTGGAGGCAAACTTCTTTGTGTTCCGAATCTGATTTTACACAGCACAGTAGGAAAGGGGCCGGAGAGAGTGGCTGGCAGTGGAGAGCCTCTGTTCTGGGAATGTGAAGCAGCCTGGGAGAGGGTGATGGAAGTGGGGCAAGGGGAGAGTTAGGGAAGACTTAATTCATCTCTGACGGCTCAGAAACAGAAGTTGCCGTGTCTCCTCATTCATGGTTGTGTTGCCAGGGCAGCCCCAGCATTTTAGAGCCATGTGGACCTTGACCTCTGGCATGTGCTGTAATTGGCTGTAAGGATAACTCTGCTTCTGTTTCACTGGGGGACATGGGAAAAGGGATTGGGTCTAGGGAAGAAGCGGGCAGGTGTGAAGGGCACATCTTTGCTCCGTTTTGTTCTTGCGCTTCCTCCTTCCAGCTGCTCCTAAAGAGCTTCCCTGTGCCTGCCTCCCCACTTGTCTGTTGGGAGCTGGCCAGCTGCCTGTCACCCAAGTGGCAGGGACCCCCAAAGGCCTTGCCCAGTTTCTGAATGTCCTGGTTTCAGTTTCAGAATAGCCCGGAAGGCGTGTGAGGATGTGCCAGGTCCTGGTTCTTAGTCTCCAGATAAACGCAAATGCCCTTAATTCTCAATCCTTCCACAGCCTCCTGTCTGTCTTTCCTTCTACTCCCAGAAGGTGGTGAATGTGCTGGGCCAATGGGCTCAGCTCGAGATGTTTCATCCCAGGTGAGAGCAGGTGTGTCAGCGCCATTGTCCCATTCTCAGGCCCTGTCCCCAGCGGGAGATCTGTTCTGCGCCCCCGCCCTGCCTGCCCCTGGCAGTGCCTCGTGCCTGTGGCTCACTGTGACTTTTCTCCTTTCCCTCTGCACAGGGCAGGCAGAACAGAGTGCTCATAAAACATGGGGAAGAAAAGCATAAGCATGAGCTGGCCAAGTGCAAAGGGCCAGCCTAACGTGATCGGAACGCCCTAGACCTGGGTTCGAGTCCTGACCTATGTAAGTTTGCACAGGTTCCTTCACTTTGTTAGACTCAGTTTCTTCCTCTGCAAAATGTCTCAATGTCTCTAATTTCTCTACCTCACAAACCTGATATGTAAACTGTGCAAAAGGACTTTGCAAAATATTAACTACTAGATGAAAGAAAGGTACCGGACAGGATTATACTGCTTCAGGCTTATCCACCATGGCTCCAGGTCCTTTCCTTAGTTTGCCACAAGAAGGTGCACAGCGTTAGTTCCCATAGTCCCACTCTTGACCTCATGCTTCATGGCTCGTCCCTCCCCTAGATTTTCCCCATCAGTGGGGACATGTTGCTCTTCTTGTCTCTAAGATACTGGAGGTGATTAAGAGAATGTCTTAAAGATATTTTGAGTCCTGGCACTTTGAAACAAAGGCAGCTGCCAAGGAAGAGTACAAGAGGTGTTGCAGGTTTACAAAGAGGCAGACAGCCTATTGCAGGCAGGCCACCTGTCTTACCATCCCAGTACAAATTTGTGAAGACAGAGGGTTTTGAGATGGGTTGTCCTGCAACAGCTGTGTAAGACATGGCTTTTTATTCTTCTTTTATGAGTAAGAAAGCTGTGGCTTTGTGAGCAGACAGGCCTCACTCCAATGTAAGCAGGGAATCCAGGATATTGATCCCAGGTCTATCAAACTCCAGAGTCCATTCTCTTCCCACTGCAGCATGGGGAATGTGCCTCTGCGTATGATCTAGATATGACAGCTCTCATCTTGTTGCTCCAAAATAGCTCAAAGCAGGACTTAACACTTTGATGAATCTGCAAAATAAATCTAGCTTTAGAACACATTGATGAGAAGTGTAGCTTCTGCTGAAGATTTTCTGGGGCCAGATGAGGAAGGCATTTTGCATTGTACAGCATCTGGAAAAACTTCCTTGAATTTCTTGAATTCTCTTTTAACATCTCTGTTCTTTTCCCTAATGTGTTTCTCTCAGCTCCACTTTCAGGGCTGGTTCATCTGTTCGTTTTCTCTCACTTTTTTCCTTTGGTTGCGTGGTACCTGCTCCGTTGCTCCATGTAGTTCCTTGCCTAGCCTAGCCGGCATACACAGAGCAGCCAAGCAGACTGTATGCAGTTAGCTGAGCAGACTTCCTTTGATAGCAACCAGGAAAGCACCTGCAGTTACTCCAGCCCATCCCCAGGTGGCCTAGCAAAGGATCCACCCAGCAGAGCTGGTGTCCTCCAAAAGGCTAGGGAGGACTGGGCTATTTAAAAAATGGGATTTTTCTCTATATTGTTTCATGTGGAAGAGCATGAAAAAGGACAGAGAATTAAAAGAGAAGGTTTAAGGTACACGAAGGCCAGTGGGGAAAGAGAGGAGGATCTCACTACAAGATATTGAAAAGTGGAATTACAGGACTGGGTGGTTGTCTGGAGAGATCAAGAAAGGAAAGGGAAGGATGACTCCTAGGTTTTTGGTCATAGCAACAGGTGAGAAGGAGAATGAGATGGGGAATTCTAGAAGGGAACTGGATTTGAGATGGGGTGGGAGGAAGAATAGGGAAGATACTGTATTTTCTGAGTGCAGGGCTTCTTGCTGCCTCCTGGGGACACCCTCCCCCCACGTCCCACCCCATCTAATGCTTGCAGACATGCTCGTGGACCCCTGGCTGAGCACGCAGAGCCAGAGGGGAGATGGGGGCAGCTGGCTCAAGAGCTGGGAAAGCAGTTGCCCTGGTCACTGCCGGGAGTACTCCTTGGGCCATCGACTCTGCTTGGAGTCCCCTGGATTTGCTCTTCCCTCTGCGGTCTCCTCTTCCATGTTTTCTGGCTGTGCTTCCTCTGTCTTCATTCTCTGTCAGTTTCTACCTACTGGCTTTTGATCCTTTAGAAATCTCTTGCATCTCTGGTTCACTGATGGCATTCTTGTCTTGTTTTCCAGTACTGGTTACAGATGTATTCCTAGAGGGGAGGGAAAGGAGGGAGGTGTGTACTCAGACCGAGCTCTTAACTCTCTTAGAATTACTTGTTTTTGTTTCTCATCATCTTTCATGACTTTGAGTTCTGGGAGGACAGGAAAAATGCCTTGTTCATCCTTTGATGAAGCACTAACTGATCCTTCTTTTACATGCACTGGGGAACTTAGTAAGGAATTCTATGGTTGCTTTTTTAGTAAACTTAAAAAAAAAGATAAAAATAAATTACATTACCTTCCAACTCAAGATGTCTTTTTTTTTTCCTGTTTCATCAATTCAACACTGTTCCTGAATGCCTCTTCTGTGCTTAGCATGAATTTAATCAAACACAGACAAGGAAAATAAAAACATACCAGCAGACCTAAAGCATTGAGGCTCTCCCTCTGCTTGTAACTCTAGATTTCAGGGCTGGGGAGGCTGGGGGATGATAAAGAGGCTGGCGTGTGGTGGTGGCTCCCTGGCTGGAGGAAGTTTCTTGTGTGGATGCCTGGGTGGTGGGTGAGCTTTTCTCAGCCCACCCACATGTCTTTGTTGCATACCTGCCCTGTGGGTGGCATACACCAGAACTATGTGGCATAAAGGTGATGTTCCACAGGGGCCCCGTTCTCCAGGAGCCAGAGGGATAAACCCGAGATACTGTCAGCAGTTCGGAAATATTCCAAGTCAGAGAGTTAAAAATTGTAGCATTTGATGAATCTGGCCCCAGCCTCACCTCACTTGCTGAATTAGTGGTTCATGAAGTAAAGATCATTCAGGCTCTGATAAGGGAGAGCATCTTTGTGTCTTTGCATATGGCTCTTCGATTTCCATGGGTCCAAAGAGAATCCTCAGCAGCCCCACTTCGGGGAGATGGCTGCTGTCGCCTTACTCCCGGCCTTCACGGGGAGGATGGGGTGGGAGGACGCGGGCCAGTTCTTCTTTCTGCAAATGGCTATTCCTGAGTCATCTTGGAGCCCACCTGGCAACTTGCTCTCAAGGTAAAATAGCATCCCTTTTCTAGACTGGCTGCTTATATGCTCTCCAGCAGGGCTGACCTCAGAGTCCAGTGCATGGAGCAGTCTTATTTACCTTGCTCAACTGTGGTGTTTTTTGGGGGGAACTTCCAGGACTGGGAAAAGGATGTAGCAGGCACTGCTGTGCGGTGTCCCAGCATCTGCGAGGTCACCACACAAGAGCCATGCAGCACAGTCTAGATTTTGCCTCTGCCTGTAATAGAGGATGAAGTGAATCTCAGCAGGAGGGCCTAGGCTTGCTTGATGCCAAGCATTGTATTCAGAGCACGTCAGAATACAGTGGGCTTAATGGATAAAACTATTATAGATGATCTAATTAATACAGCAGACCACTGTTTCATTACAGGGCTGCAAGCTCCCATCAGCTCTTGCCGTTTGGAGTCACTGCCACCAGCTTCTCGTTCCTGGCGTTCGGGTGGCTAATGCACTATAAGAAAACTCAGAGGCACTTAATGAGATGATCAAATGCCATGCTGAATTAATGTTTACAGCTTCTTGGCTTGGGCTTCCTAAATCTAGAAGTACTCAGGACTGAAAGCTGAGACTCTGTCTTGGTCCAGTGCTCCCTCTGCTCACCCTCATTATTCTCTGGCAGCATGTGCCCTCAGAGGCTCCCACATCCTGTTCAGTTGGGGAGCACATTCCCACGTGGTGGGAGACATCAGGAAATGTGCCATACGTACCGCAGGGAAGGCTCTCCTGGTGGCTGGTGGGGCTGTGGCACCTACTGCAGTGTTGTTATTTCCATATACCCGTGTTTGGTATAAATGCCATTTGATGCGTTTTCTTTCTCCAAAGCACACCATTCTTAAAACTGTTGTTCTTTGCAGCTGTACCTGCTGGAGCCTTTCTTAATTCCCAAAGGATCTGGACCATTGTGTTTTAAGTTTATGTTGCTCACCTGCATTGTAAGGTGATTGCTGAGGCTATACTCCCAGGGCTTTTAAGTTCTTTTCAGGTGTTGTGCCTCATTTTGCTAGCAGACACCATGAGGCAAAGGCCTGGATTAGAGCTGCAGGGTTTGAAATATCCAGCACATCTGGGCTTCTCCAGGAGTGGCTACTAACCAAGCAAAAAAAAAACCAACAAAAAAACCCCCACCTTATTGTTATTCTATTTGGGCATTTTTTTCCCCCTATCAAAATAGAACTCTTAAAAAGTGAAACCCAAAGACTTCTGGAAAGATCACGGAGCAGGGTGGCGGAAATCTCCTCCCAAAACCATATATATATTTGTGAAAATACAACAAATACAACTATTCCTAAAAAAGAGACCGGAAGATACAGAACAACAACCAGGCTACAGCTACACCTGCGAGAACTCAGTGCCTCATGAAGTGTGTAAGATACGGAGCTGTGACCCGGCAGGACCTAAGCACTCCCCCACCCCAGTGCACCGGCGGGAGGAAAAGATTCAGAGCAGGGAAGGAGTGGAAGCACAGGCCTGCCAAATAACAAGCCTTGGTGATCTGCGCCAGGCGCACAGACACACATCGCGTGGTGTGTCGGAGATTAGAGAAACAGAAGTGCAGGATGTGAGCTGGAGACAACAAGAGGGTCCCCTCAGCTGGCTCCCCAGGACAAAAGAAAAACGGGCACCATTTTGTTGTTGTTGTTGTTTTTGGGGGTTTTTTGCTGTCTTTTTTTTTTCTGTTTTTTTTTTCCTTTGGTTAAAGAGACAAGGGCTCAACAGCAGAACAAAATCATCCCAGCGCACTGAGCCCAGCAGGCTGGGAGTCTTGGGGACTTTTGGAACCCCTGGCCAGTAGCCAGGCAAAGCAGCCACACCGAAGCTTCCCACAATGATCATCAGCCTCCCATTCATTCCCCCCACCCCCGGCCAGTGCTGCAAAGGGTCCGGCAGAACGGAACAGCGGAGGAGCAGCCCCGCCCACAGCATCCTCACAGAATCTACTTCCAGCAGGCATGCAGCTAAGCGGGAAGGACCCCAGAACCCACATCAAGGGCTGGAAAGCACCAAGGGGACCAGAAGGTAGCCAGCAAGACTTTAAACCACTGCAGTGCTATAGGCTAGGCTGAGGGCGACCCCGCACACAGGCAGCTCCGGGGATTATCCCAAAGATGGCCTCCCAGTGGGCAAGAAACCAGTTCAGGCCCCAGAGAAGGGCAAGGAGAATAACAAGCAGGAAGGGACTTTGTTCTCCCAGCTGACACACGTGGCACCTACCAGCGACCACTTCATCACCATGAAAAGACAGAGGAATATGGTACAGACAAAGATTACCCAGACAACCCCAGAGAGAGGACATGATGGGACAGATTTATACAATCTAACTGAAAAAGAATTCAAAATAAAAGTCATAACCATACTGATGGATCTACAGAGAAATGTACAAGAGCTAAGGGAAGAAGTGAGGGAAGTGAGGAAAGACAATGCAGAAATCAGACAAGTGATCGACGGGCTTAACAGCAGACTGTATGAGAGGCAAGAGACTGTTAATGGAATAGAAATCAGAGAACAGGAATACAGAGAAGCTGAGGCAGAGAAAGATAAAAGGATCTCTAAGAATGAAAGAATATTAAGAAAACTGTGTGATCAATCCAAATGGAACAATATTTGCATTATTGGAGTACCAGAAGAAGAAGAAGAGAGAAAAAGGGATAGAAAGTGTCTTTGAAGAAATAATTGCTGAAAACTTCCCCAAGCTAGGGAAGGAAATAGTTTCTCAGTCCACAGAAAACCACAGATCTCCCAACACAAGGGACCCAAGGAAGACAACACTAAGACACATAATAATTAAAATGGCAAAGATCAAACATAAGGACAGAGTATTATAGGCAGCTAGAGAGAGAAAAAATATCACCTACAAAGGAAAACCCATCAGACTATCATCAGACTTCTCAACAGAAACCTTACAAGCCAGAAGAGAATGGCACGATATATTTAACGTAATGAAATACAAGGGGCTTGAACCAAGAATACTGTATCCAGTATGATTATCATTTAAATTTGAGGGAGGGATTAAACAATTCCCAGACTAGTGAAAGCTGAGGGAATTTACCTCCCACAAACCACCTCTACAGGATATCTTAAAGGGACTGCTCTAGATGGAAACATGCTTAAGACTAAAAAGATGTAACCAGAGAAAATAAAATCATAGCAAAGAAAGCAGACCATCCAAATACTAACTAAAGGCAAAAAGTAAAATCAACTATCCACAAAAACAGTCAAAGGAAATGTAAAAGAGTACAGAATAAAACACCTAGTATATAATGAATGGAGGA
Source organism: Smutsia gigantea (assembly GCA_032199065.1). Classification (NCBI taxonomy): domain Eukaryota; kingdom Metazoa; phylum Chordata; class Mammalia; order Pholidota; family Manidae; genus Smutsia; species Smutsia gigantea. The sequence goes on along the minus strand of JAVSCE010013158.1, from coordinate 22,247 downwards.
GGAATAAGAGAGAGAAATAAAGAACCATCAGACTGTGTTTATAATAGCTTAACAAGAGAGTTAAGTTAGACTGTTAAGTAAAGAAGCTACCCTTGAACCTTTGGTAACCACGAATCTAAAGCCAGCAATGGCAGTAAGTACATATCTATCAATAATCACCCTAAATGTAAATGGACTGAATGCACCAATCAAAAGACACAGAGTTACTGAATGGATAAAAAAGCAAGACCCATCTATATGCTGCTTACAAGTGACTCACCTCAAACCCAAAGACATATACAGACTAAAGGTGAAGGGATGGAAAAAAGATATTTCATGCAAACAACAAGGAGAAAAAAGCAAGTGTTGCAGTACTTGTATCAGACAAAATAGACTTCAAAACGAAGAAAGTAGCAAGAGATAAAGAAGGACATTACGTAATGATAAAGGGGTCAGTCCAACAAGAGGATATAACCACTTTAAATATATATGCACCCAACATAGGAGTGCCGACATTTGTGAAACAAATACTAACAGAATTAAAGGAGGAAATAGACAGCAATGCATTCATTTTAGGAGACTTCAACACACCACTCACTCCAAAGGACAGATCAACCAGACAGATAATAAGTGAAGACACAGAGGCACTGAACAATACACTAGAACAGATGGACCTAACAGACATCTACAGAACTCTACACCAAAAAGCAACAGGATACACATTCTTCTCAAGTGCACATGGAACATTTTCCAGAATAGACCACATACTAGGCCACAAAAAGAACCTCAGTAAATTAAAAAATATTGAAATCCTACCAAGCAACTTCTCAGATCACAAAGGTATAAAACTAGAAATAAATTGTAGAAAGAAAACAAAAAGGATCACAAATACATGGAGACTTAAAAACATGCTCTTAAATAATCAATGGATAAATGACCAAATTAAAACAGAGATCAAGCAATATATGGAGACTAATGACAACAATAACAAAGCCACAACTTCGGTGGGACGCAGCAAAGGCAGTTCTAAGAGGAAAGTATATTGCAATCCAGGCCTATTTAAAGAAGGAAGAACAATCCCAAATGAATAGTCTAAAGACACAATTATTGAAATTGGAAAAAGAAGAACAAATGAGGCCCAAAGTCATAGGAGGAGGGAAATAATAAAGATCAGAGAATAAAGAAATACAATTGAGAAGAATAGAACAATAGAAAAAATCAATGAAACCAAGAGCTGGTTCTTTGAAAAAATAAACAAAATAGATAAACCCCTAGCCAGACTCAATAAGAGAAAAAGAGAATCTACACACATAAACAGAATCAGAAATGAGAAAGGAAAAATAACGACAGACCCCACAGAAATACAAAGAATTATAAGAGAGTATTATGAAAATCTATATGCTAACTAGCTGGAAAACCTAGAAAAAATGGACAACTTTTTAGAAAAATACAGCCTTCTAAGACTGACCAAGCAAGAAACAGAAACCTAAACAGACCAATCACCAGCAACGAAATTGAATCGGTAATCAAAAACTACCCAAGAACAAAACCCCCAGGCCAGATGGATTCACCTCTGAATTCTACCAGACATACAGAGAAGAAATAACACCCATTCTCCTTAAAGTTTTCCAAAAAATAGAAGAGGAGGGAATACTTCCAAACTCATTCTATGAAGCCAGCATCACTCTAATACCAAAACCGGACAAAGACCTCACCAAAAAAGAAAATTACAGACCAATATCCCTGATGAACATACATGCAAAAATACTCAACAAAATATTAGCAGACCGAATTCAAAAATACATCAAGACGATCATACACCATGATCAAGTGGGATTCATCCCAGGGATGCAAAGATGGTACAACATTCGAAAATCCATCAACATCATCCACCACATCAACAAAAAGAAGGACAAAAACCACATGATCATCTCCATAGATGCTGAAAAAGCATTTGACAAAATTCAGCATCCATTCATGATAAAAACTCTCAACAAAATGGGTACAGAGGGCAAGTACTTCAACATCATAAAGGCCATATATGACAAACCCACAGCTAACATCATACTTAACAGCGAGGAGCTGAAAGCTTTTCATCTAAGATTGGTAACAAGACGGGGATGCCCACTCTCTCCACTGTTATTCAACATAGTACTGGAGGGCCTAGCCACAGCAATCAGACAAAACAAAGACATACAAGGCATCCATATTGGTAAAGAAGAAGTCAAATTGTCACTATTTGCAGATGACATAATATTGTACATAAAAAACCCTAAAGACTCCACTCCAAAACTACTAGAACTAATATCTGAATTCAGCAAAGTTGCAGGATACAAAATTAACACACAGAAATCTGTTGCTTTCCTATACAGTAATGATGAACTAATAGAAAGAGAAATCAGGAATACAATTCCATTCACAATTGTATCCAAAGAATAAAATACCTAGGAATAAACCTAAGGAAGGAAGTGAAAGACCTATACCCTGAAAACTACAAGACACTCCTAAGAGAAATTAAAGAGGACACTAACAAATGGAAATTCATCCCATGCTCTTGGCTAGGAAGAATAAATATTGTCAAAATGGCTACACTACCTAAAGCAATCTACAGATTCAATGCAATCCCTATCAAAATACCAACAGCTTTCTTCAACGAACTGAAACAAATAGTTCTACAATTCATATGGAACCACAAAAGTCCCTGAATAGCTAAAGCAATCCTGAGAAGGAGGAATAAAACAGGGGGAATTATGCTCCCTGACTTCAAGCTCTACTACAAAGCCACAGTAATCAAGACAATTTGTTATTGGCACAAAAACAGACCCACAGACCAGTGGAACAGAATAGAAAATCCAACCATTAACCCAAACATATACAGTCAATTAATATTTGATAAAGGAGCCTTGGATATACAATGGGGAGATGACAGCCTCTTCAGCTGCTGGTGTTGGAAAAACTGGACAGCTACATGTAAGAGAATGAAACTGGACTACTGTCTAGCCCCATACACAAAGGTAAACTCAAGGTGGATCAAAGACCTGAATGTAAGTCATGAAACCATAAAACTCTTAGAAAAAAACATAGGCAAAAATCTCTTGGACATAAACATGAGCAACTTCTTCATGAACATATCTCCCCGGGCAAGGGAAACAAAAGCAAAAATGAACAAGTGGGACTATATCAAGCTGAAAAGCTTCTGTTCAGCAAAGGACACCATCAGTAGAACAAAAAGACATCCTACAGTATGGGAGAATATATTCATAAAAAACGTATCTGATAAAGGGTTGACATCCAAAATATATAAAGAATTCATGCACCTTAACAAACAGAAAGCAAATAATCCAATTAAGAAATGGGCAGAGGACATGAATAGACACTTCTCTAAAGAAGAAATTCAGATGGCCAACAGGCACATGAAAAGATGCTCCACATCGCTAATCATCAGAGAAATGCAGATTAAAACCACAATGAGATATCACCTCACACCAGTGAGGATGGCCAACATCCAAAACACAAACAACAACAAATGTTGGCGAGGATGTGGAGAAAAGGGAACCCTCCTACACTGCTGGTGGGACTGCAAATTAGTTCAACCATTGTGGAAAGCAGTATGGAGGTTCCTCAAAAAACTCAAAATAGAAATACCATTCGACCCAGGAATTCCACTCCTAGGAATTTACCCTAAGAATGCAGCAGCCCAGTTTGAAAAAGGCAGATGCACCCCTATGTTTATCGCAGCACTATTTACAATAGCCAAGAAATGGAAGCAACCTAAGTGTCCATCAGTAGATGAATGGATAAAGAAGATGTGGTACATATACAGTGGAATATTATTCAGCCATAAGAAGAAAACAAATCCTACCATTTGCAACAACATGGATGGAGCTAGAAGGTATTATGCTCAGTGAAATAAGCCAAGTGATAAAAGACAAGTATCAAATGATTTCACTGATATGAGGAGCATAAGACAAAGAAAAAACTGTAAGAAAAAAACAGCAGCAGACTCACAGAACCCAAGAATGGACTAACAGTTACCAAAGGGAAAGGGACTGGGGAGGATGGGTGGGAAGCTAGGGATAGGGGGGAAAAAAGGGCATTACGATTAGCAGACGTAATGTTGGGGGGCACGGGGAGGGCTGTACAACTCAGAGAAGACAAGTCGTGATTCTGTAGCATCTCACTATGCTGATGGACAGTGACTGTAACGGGGTGTGTGGGGACGGACCTGATGAAGTGGGGAGTTTAGTAACCATAATGTTGCACATGTAACTGTAGATTAACCATACCAAAAAAAAGAATGCTAATAAAGACTTATACTAGCAACATTAAAAAAAGTGAAATCCATATATACAGAATATGTAGTGTATTCATTTTTCTACTGCTGCCATAACAGATTGCTGTACTTTTAGTAGCTTTAAAAACCCAGAGACTTATTACCTTCCAGTTCTGTGCAGCAGAAGTCTGCTATGGGTCTCGCTGGACTAAAACAAGGTGTCAGCAGAATGTTCCCTTCTGGAGGCACCAGGGGAGAATCTGTTCTCTGCTTGTTCTGGTTGTTGGCAAAATTCCTTTCTTTGCAGCTGCAGGACTGCAGCTTCTGCTCTTGCTGACTGTTACCTGGGGGCTGTGTCCTTCCTCTAGGGCTGCTGCCTTCTCTTCTGACCTCCTGCCTGCATCCTCCAAGACAGCAACAGCAGATTGCGTCTTTCTCGTGCCACATCTCTCTGACCCATTTTCTGGCCTTCTTCTGCCTTTAAGAGCTCCTGTGATGAGAGAGATCACACGAATGGAAGAGACCATGGTAATCCAGGACAATCTCTCCATTTTAATGTCATCTGATTAGCAACCTTGATTCTCTTATTTTCAGCTTCTGGGGATTAGGATGTGGGCATCCTTAGGGGGGGCATTATTCTGCCTACCACATATAGTTTCTTCAGAAAATCTAGGTGCATTTGATTTAAATTCTAGAGATTACAACAGGGAGGAGGGAAACTAACATTACAGGACACCTACTGTGTGCCAAGCACCACGCTGGACCTGGGCAGACATTATGTGCATTAGGTCAGTATTATTCCTCATTTTGCTGATGAGTTAACTGAGATTTGGAGAAATTAAGTGACTTGCCTAAGATCTTAAAGCTAGTATTGACAGAGCCAGGACTTGAGCCCAAGAAGGTGAGACTCCAAAGTCCAAACACTGCTCTTTCCCCGTATCATGTTGTTTCTCCTGGGATCTCAACGAAGAGCCTCAGTATTAGTGGCTTGTTTAAATAAAAATGTTTCCTGTTGGTTCACTATAATCTGTTTTACGTCTGTGCTTCAGATGGAGTGTAGATGACCTGTGGCTGGGCCAAGCTCAAAGTTACTTGAGTGGCTTAAAGTGGAGCCAGGCGTCTCGTCCCTCAAGTGCTCTATAGCTGGGTGTTGGAAATCTGGTTGAAGCCCATTCTCTGTTCTGTTCATCTCAGCTGCTCGGGGCTCTGCAGGAGGCTGGCCTTGGATAAGCGCTGCCTGTTCTCCCAGTTGACTGGATCTGAGGTGTCTGGGGCGTCCTGCCAACTGTGTCAGACTGGAAGAGTTCTGTGGGAAAGAACCTTCCAGGAATTGCAGAGATGGAGGAGAGACAAGGTGGGCAGAAGGGTGAGCCGGGTTTGGGTGGCTGTTGGCAAGGCCACATCTGGAGGCTTCCAGGTCTGTAAAACACCCCAGTGGTGTGATCACTGATTTCCTGCAGATCAGTTGGTCTGGATCTGGGTAGACTGCTGATGCTATGGCGCTTTGGAAGCTCACAGGTCAAGCCAGAGATATTTGGCTTATGCCTCAATTAAAAAGCTCCTTGGAGACGCAGCCCTGTCCCTGAGATGTCTGCCGCAGTAACGACTCAGGCAGGCTGCAGTTATTTCAGTCTTGCATACACACATATGTATACTCACGTACGCGCTTTGAATAATGTGATCAGTTTATGTCCTGCTTCACTATTCTAGTTTTTCTCTTCCAATTTTGGTACTGCCGTGACAGGCTGGCAGGGCACCGTGATTCTGTCTTTGCATGTTGATTAAAGCAACTCTAACAGGCCAGGACTGCAAATTGCTAACTTGCTTTTGGGCCCTGGCTGCTGCGGAATTTATGTCTGTCCTAATCTCTTCTCCCTCTTAGCTCCTACATCAGGAGTCTGGAGTATTCTGTGAAGTGGTGTCAGCATCTTTCTGTTTGCACTTGGGAGGGTGGGAGCTCCCCAACTCCGGCAGGAGCCTGGGGAAGCTGGCACATGGGGCCTCTTTCTGTTGATGACCAATTCCTACCTACAAACCACCCATATGGGAAGATGTTGGGCTTTGGGTTCCTTTGTTTCATTTCAGTAAACACTGATTAAGCATCTACTTTGGATATTCAAAGGCAAAAAATGACAAATCTCTCTCTCAATTAAAAAGGCAAATATAGCAGTTTTATTAAATGCTATGGGAGGCTGGGAAGCAGAGGGTATTATGGGGAAACATAGGAAAGGGCCCAACCCAGTCTTGGCAGTGGATGGGCAAGAAAGGCCCCTTAAGGAACTGCCATGCAAGCTAGACCTAAAAATAATTTGGAGATCTTCAGGTGAGGGAGGAGTATGTGTGTATATGGATTCAAGAAAAAGTAAGAGTTCTTATCATGGGCAAAAGCCCAGAGGCCAGAGGGAGTTAGGCAAGTGAGAATTAGAAGACATGATGGGTGGGACTTAAAATGCAGTAGGATTACAGATGGAGGTGCAGAGAGATTAGATTAGCCAGAACTAAGGGGAAGAAATGTGTTTTAACCTCAGAGAAATGGAGAGCTACTGAGCTATTAAAGAAGAGTCATTAGGTGAACAAATTTGTCTTAAAGAAGATTATTTTAGCTGGGATGTGGAGAGTGGCTTGAAGCAGGCAGCACCAGAGTCAGGGAGACCCATTGTAAGTAGTCTTAACTGAAAAATCAGTAGCTTGGCATAAGGAACTGGGATGGAGAAAGTGGTGGATTTGGGAAATATTTAGGAATGATGAAGGATCGGACTGGGTGATTGATTCAGCAGTGCACAGGGAGAGAAGGTAGTGTAACAAGAATACTCTGATTTCTGCCTTAGGCAACTGGGTGGATTATAGAACTGTTTATTGTTCAGGAACATGAAATGCAGAGCAAGTGTGGGAGGATGGGTGGAAAAGATGAGTGGAGTCTGAACTCGTTGCATGTGAAGGGCTGTGGGACAGCCAGGGTTGTTTAAGTTGGCACTGACTCATGGCTGGGTTGGTTATTAAAATATTAACATATTGTTATACTGTTGATAAAGAGCCACTGCCCTGAGCAGCCCTCATCCATGTTCCCCTTCCACTGCCTTACTTCCCCTAACTCACCCAGTTGTCAGCACCTCCCCAAGAGCAGAAGCCAGGTGGATAATATGCAGCCTCCTGTCCTGACTGGTCAGTGCCCTGGCCGTACCAGCTAGTATTTTAACATCTCCCCCGAGGGATGGCTCAGTGTCCTGCAGGCGGTTGGTAGTAAAAAGTCAAGAGCTCAGGAGAAAGAGAGGTCATGGCTAGGAGGACCCTATTTGAGGTCCTCAGCCTAAAGGTTGAAGCCTTGGAGTGGATGAGAGTCTTCAAGAAGAGTGTACAGAATAAGAAGCTAGGGGCCTCAGGCTAAGGAATTTAGACTTGACCCTACAGGAAGTGAGGAGTGAGTAGAGTATTTTAAGCAGGGCTGTGAGGCAACTAATGGAACCTTCAGGTCTAAGAAGAGTGCCAAAGAAGCCTGACAAGGTTGCTGCCCTCAAGGAACTTACGAAGTATTTGGGGGTAGACAAGGTAAATACTGCCCTTTGAAAGGAACTGGCTCACCATCTCAATAGTAGAGATAGGTCGTTGGGACTAAATGACTTCTGAGTTTCATTTCAAAGCTGAGATTCCTGGGTGAGTGGGGAGTGTTCTTAATAACAGTATGCACTTTTGTATGGCCCTTTGCTCTCTGAATGACCCTCCGATGTTTACTGCCTTACTCCATCCCTTCGGCAGGTGAGGTAGAGGGTATTGCAGAAACATGGAATGGAGGCTCAGCAAAGTTTGAAGCTAACTCATCTGGCCTTCAAATCTGAGTCTTTGGATCCAAGGGTTGGCTCTTTCACACGTCTCCAGTGGTTTTCAAATTGTGTTTCTTAGAACCCGTAAGAGACTGAGCTGGGTTGTAGGTGTTGGGAACTGTCTAGAAAGCAGGGCTCAACTCCCAGCCTACCTCAGCTGGGGCTGTCAGGCACTTGTCAATTTTCTAGACCAACCTTCTTGGGAAGTTTTCTCCCAAGCAAGTATTTCCCAGTATGGGGAACCTAGCCTATCCTGTCTTTAAGACTTTGCTAAGCAGTCCTGTCTGTAAACCGTCCTTCAAAGTTAGTGCTGGATTCTTTGTTTAACACACGCAAGACCTAGCAAGCCAGTTCCTTTGTTCTAACCCTAGTCTTTTGACTCCAGCTCCGGCCTCTTCCTTCTGGACCTGTGCTCTGTGGTGCTCGTCCTTCTCAGCAGGGTATCTGCTTGCTTTCTGTCCCCTGCCCCCTTCTGTGGATTCCTGGCATTCCAGATGCTGGAAGAGTGAATATAAAAATTTACCGGCTTGGGTTCTTGCTTGGACACACATTGTTGGTGACCCTGTGGCCATATAAGGGCAGTTTTAGTATCTTCAAACCTTGATAGACTTGTGTTTGGACACTGAGTGGCAGTGTTTTCCTGAAATCACTGCATCTCATGCATTTCAGTTGTCCAATTTCTTTGTCCTGAGAAATTGTGCCTTCATTAGAATAATTCCTCTTCTGTTAAAATATATATTTTTAAGTCTGCACTTTACCCACATGCACCACTAGAGATGAGTTAGAGGATAAAGAAAAAGGACCCACAGGCAAAGAAAATAATCTTCCTAATGATGGAACAAAATTAAGAACTAATGTTTCTCTATTTTCCATTTCTGGAAATTGCCTTGAGTTGAGTGGCATCTTCCTGATTCACAGCTTGTGAAACAGGCCTAAGTCTTTCTCTTCTCAAATATGTATTGAGCGCCTATAGTATAGGTGCAAAGCTTATCCTCTGTAGAGGATACAAAGATTTTAAGAAATGTTTTCTGCCTGCAAGGGAGTTTAAGGTCCCAGCATGCATTCAAATAATGCAAAAAGGAGGCAGGGGTGGCTCAATGGATTAATAGCTGAGAGTGGCTTGAATATGGAAGTAATCAGCTTATGTCAAAGTTCCAGATTAGGACATTGGTGTTATGACAGGTGATCCTTTTATATCCTGCTCCAGAAGTGTGGGGGTTGATGGCAGGAAAGGTTCAGCAAAGGGGAGCTGACATTATTAAATCAACTCCCAGCTGCTGGTGTGGTTGATGGTGGAAAGTTTTGGACTCAAATGGAATTCTCAGGCTGGGACAACTCTCGGTATTTCAATTGTGTTTCTGAAAATCTGCATGATCACTAATAGCTCTTGGTTTCTTAGCCTCTGACAGAACGGAGCAGTGGGAAACCATCCTCTGGCATGGCTCACCCTACCAGGTCTTCCCGGAGAGCACAGGTCTGGAATAGAGACCCGGTTCACATCTCTGCTGCCCTTTCCCACCCTACTGTGTTAGTTGCTTAGCTTTTCGTGCTTCGGTTTCCTTACACTGAAGGGAAGTAGTGCCTACCTTGCTAGGTTGAGAGGATGGGGGATAGTGCAAGGGAAGTGTTTGGTGTACAGTAGGGACTCCATAAATAGTCCCTCCTTAATTTTTCTATGAATGTATGGGCTTCATAGTGGGATCATGAACCGCAGACTGTGGCAGCCTAGCACATACGTTACACTTTACTCCCACAATAGGCAGGAAGGCCGTGCTGTAGGGTGGAATGAGAGGATCAGGCTCTTTTCCAGAGCCTCTTAATCTCTGTATATTATTCCTGCTCATACACTGATAAAATGAAAGTGAAAAAAAAAAGCCAGAACATTCTGAGTTGGAAGGGATCTTCCCATACAATGTAAAATAAAGGTATTTAATAGGAGAGGTGGCTGAGGCCTAGAAGAGGTGGAATGACACCTCAAAGGCAAAGCAGAGAACAGAGCCCTGTCTTGACTCCCAAATCAATGCTCCTCTTCCATGTCCTGCTCCAAAAATTGATGACAGCTCAGGGGCTTGGGAGATTTAGCTCATACATCATGGACTAATGATCCCTTGGGCTGGATGACCTAATTTTGTGGCTGGGCCACCCAAATTTGTCAAATTTATCACAGACAAATGTGTTGTCCTCAGCATCACTCAAGGATTCAGAGCATAAAGGTAGCATAAAATGGTAGTGTAGTGTGTTCTCCACCTGTTTTTATTGCTTAGCTCCTGCTTTACCATTGGTTCCTTAAGTATTTCCATGCTCTGGCTTGACATTCATGCTCTTGGTATATATTCCATGTGTACAAGGCTTTGTGTACTACGGGGGATACAAAGAAATATAAGACAAAACTTGATCTGAAGGGTTTTATTATCTAGCATGTAGAGAAGACATGCATAGTTGAAAAGCTGGATAAACCACATGAAAGAAAATAAAACTAAATAAGAATGCAAGGCACTAGATGATTAAGTCTCAAATGAGCAATCTCTATCTATGGTTCCCATGTGCTAATTTATCGGTCGGTGCCTGTTGATGCCAACATTTTCATCAGTTTTTGTGAAATGAGAAAAACCTGGCAAGTGGTGATTATTTCATAAGGCTAAATGTATTTGTTTTATGACTTTCTGAGATTTTAGTACTAAAATGCTCCTTCTCTTATAAAATGATGGGGTATAAATAGTGGTGGTCATTTTAGAGAGCTCATATGCAGAAAAATAAAAAGTTGGCCACATTATATGGGTTCCCTTTGAAATTTTACATGTCCTTGAAATCCAAAAGCAAGGAAACCACTGGTGTGGGCATAATTACTGAGTAGTGGAGTGTGCAGGGAAAACTTCCAGGACAAGGACAGACACTGATAAGGAGTAGGAATAGTGGAGAGTTGGAGGGAGCCTCCCCCTCGAGAAGAGCTTTGCGGATAAAATTGGAAGGTTTGTTGTGGGGAATGGTGAGAAAAGTTTGGAAGTCTTGTCCATTTACCTGCTGCACTCATAAAAATGTTCACTCAGCTGTTACCACAGTAAAGACAGATCTCTGGCTCCCTTGAATTAACCAAGCCATTGTCCTCAACACCATGCTCCGGTCACTAAATCCATGCTCCAGTACACTCGTATTTCAGACCCGGCCTGCTCACTCATGTGCCAAATTTTGACTCATGTCTGGTGAGCAGGTCATTTCTAGTTCGGACCTCTTGCTTCCCTCCTTGACCACACTTTGGACTCGTTATTGGGTTGGGCTGAGCTTGCTCCTTCTGGCCTTGTCCTGACTTGTGCACCTCAGGTCAGGCCCTTGAGGGAAGTACCCATGCTGAGCGGGTCCCACCTCCTGGCGAGGGCCCAGAGAGCAGTGGCATGCAGGGTGCATTGCAGGGGAGACTGAGAGAGCATGGAAGAGGCCTCCACAGGACGTGTGACTGGGTGGAGAGGGTGGAATCAGTACGTAAGTTTGGGAGTCTGGGGCCGGCGGGGATGGCCACCATTGACTAAACTGGGGAGAGAGCCTATTTGGTTTCAGAGTCATTGAGCCCAGGAATGGAAAGGGAGGTGAAGAGAGGCTGGAGGAGAAGGACGAGGTCCATCTGTAGTTGAGAAAGATTTGTGATTAAGGACTTCTGGAGGGAAAAGGCAACATTTGCTGCAGGTCCAAGCAAGTTTGGGGAAGGAAGAAACTGAAAAGGGCGTAGCCTTCTGTGCAGGCTGGAAATTCATGCAGAAGGGGCTGGGCAGATGGGCAGCAGGCTGGGAGTCCCCTGGAGGACAGGATGAAAGAAACCCCTAATCTGGAGATCATTGACTTGGGTCTTGGTAGGAACGCATACTCTCCGGGCTAGAGGCATGTTTCACTGGAGATGAGCAGCCTGAGGGGAAGGGAGAGGTGTGCTTGTTCTGTAAGCCTCTGGGTGCTATGAGGTATTCCCTTGGCACAGACCTCTGCCTCCTTTGCTGGGTGTCTTCACGCCTTTCCCAGCCTCCCACTCCTCCTCAGGGGAAAGAAGTCTGCTTCCAGAACTGAGTGGCTGTAGGGCACAGATCGGGTAGGAGCTGAGGGGGCCATCCTTCTTCAGGCCTTCCTTATGGGCTGCTGAAAACAATACATCTGTTTGAGCGTATTTATGTGCCTGGAGTTGAGAGCCCATGTTTTGCTTATTCAACTAGCTTCCCACGCCCGCCAGGAAGGTGCTAAGCAGCAGAAATGCATATTCACCCTCTCCCCTCTCTCTCTCTCTCTCTCTCTTTCACACACTGTCTCTCTGGTATTCTTCAACTCCGATGGGAGCTAATATTTACCTGCAGCATTAGCTGTGGGGCCGTGGGATGTGACAACTGGAGGTGGAGAAGACTTTTTCTCCCTTCCTCCTCCACCTGTCTTTCCCTGAACATTTGGAAAGGGGAAATATTGTAATTATAATCTTCATGACTGCCTGATTTGAGATTTCAGACATTGCTGGGAGGAGAGTCAGGGGGGTCTTGTGTTAGCTTCTCTACTCAAAGGCAAGGAAGGAGATGTGTTTGGTGGGCAGGTGCCTTTGGGAAGATTCCCTAGAGATTGGGCCAGCCACTGGGCAGCCTGGGAAGGCGAGGAGCTGCCAGCCAAGAGCACTGGTCTTTTGAGTTAAGGACTCTAGATTTGGGAACTAGAGGGCATGGATGACAGAGTCACAGGCATTATTGTGACTGGTCTCACTTGGTGCTGGCCAGCACAGACAGCCGCTATGAGGTGTCCTATGACTAGATGTATACCTCGTCCCTACTCCCTGGAGATATGCAGAAAGGGCAGTTCCCTCCAAGCCCACTGGCTAGCACTGACTCAGCCTCACTATTCACCTGCTCACCTATCAAAAGTCATACATATATAGTAAGTTGAGCAAATGTCTAAGGACAGAAATAGGAGACATGTCTCAGCTCAACATGGTTTGTGAATGACAGAAAGATGAATAACTGGTGACGTTCTAAGACTTTGGTACATTCCCACCACAGGAAAGGTTTCCCAGGGATGCTGGAGGAAGGGAGACAGAGTAGGGATAAAAAAATGAATCTCAAAGTTGGGAATGGGTAGGGATGTCACCCCACGTAGATTCTGGGAGTAGTGTGGGTCCATCTGTGTCTGTGAGCTGGCTCCCTGTAGTGGGCCAGATGCCGTCCTCTACCTCCTTTTCCTGCCTTTCCAGTCGCTTACCAGAAAGCCTGTTTTCTGTTCTTCAGACTGCTCTTTTAAGCCATGTGTCATGATTTTCTCTCGCTCCAATATTTCCTCTCATTGCCATAGTAGCTGGCCAGGGGTCATCAGCTGGCTGGGGATGTCCTGCTGGCAGGGCACGGAGGCAGAAGACACAGCTGATCCTGGGCTGGTACCTCTGGAACTCCCCATGCTACAAGCCCCTTTGTTACCCCCATCCCTACCTCTCTGCGGTTCCCACAACCTAAGCCCGCCAAAAGGCAAAAGTTGGGGAGGAAGAATTAGTAACATTTTCCTTTGGTTCTTCCATTTCAGAAGCAGCCTAGCAATGCATGGACTGCCTCTCTTAAGGTAGAGCTATGGAAGGCCTGAGATGGGATGGATCTTTGCGGGAAGAACTCCAAGGGAACATGTTGGGCTGACTTGTCCCATCCACAACTAGGAAGAGAACTAGTAGAGATGGAGCTAGGATTCAGCCTGTAAAGTCACTTCTAAGAAACGAGTGAAGCTGATGTGCTGTGGGCCCTTGACATCTGTGAGCTTAGCAGCCCCAGCTGAGAATCTGGAAACCCACAGATACAGAAGTTTTCATATGACTCTTGACTTCACTTTCGAGGGTTCTGTGTTTTTAGTGCATTGTATTCCCACATGTTAGCCTTTCTATCACACCTCATGGATATTTTTCACAAGACACATTTTAAACCATTTATTTATCCATCCATCTATCCATCTGTTCAGCAAATATTCAAGACATAATTATTGAGTGCCTACTACAACAATTATCTTTTCCGACTATGGGGGTATGGTAGAGAACAAGAGTGGCCGTCTCTGTTCTCAAGTAGTTTACATTCTTCTGAGGCAGATTAACAACAAATAAACAACAAAATACCAGATGGTAAAATGTGGAAGATTAACATAGGCTGATGTCATAGAGGATGTCTGGGTGGGTGGTCCAGAAAGGCCTCTGAGAAGGTAGCATATAAGCTCAGATTGGAGCACTGGACAGTAGCCACTGTGGAAAGATGAGGGAAGAGCATTCCCAGGACAGGGAACAGCTACTTTAGATACTCTAAGGCAGAAGCAAGCCTGTGTGTTTGAGCAATCCAAGGTCAGCATGAGTGGAGTGAGTGAGGAAGAGGGATGTAGGACATAGATAGGTCAGAGGGTCATTGTGTCAGGCACCTTACATGGTCCACATCAGAGTCTCTTGGTTTTACCTGTCTCTGTGACCTTTGGCTGCTTGTTCCGGCCTAGCCAGTACTGCAGTGACTGACCACTCATGTTGGCATGTAAAATCTGATAGCCCTCACCTTATGCTATGCACCCTGGGGCTCCCCTGTTGATACTGACCCGCGAGATACTCAGGATTCTTCTGGAAAACTGCAAGTTGAAGGAGGAAATTAACTCACTGAGTGATGAACTTTGACCAATGGGAGATCCAGCAGGTTAATTTTTCTCTTTGCTCTGATCCCAAGACACAGCTACCTGGCTTTTTAGCAGAGACCAGCTTGATAATACAACCTCATATTGGATCTCCCTCTTTCCCTGCCCTACTTCCCTTTTCCCTCACTCCTGCTTCCACGTGATTGCAACTAACCCCTGCCTCAAGCTCTGCTTTTTGTGGAAGCTGGGCTAAAGACAGATAGGAAGGCATTAGCTGATACAGGGCTTTGAAACGATGATAAGGAATTCTAATTCTGGGAAGTAGGGGAGACAGTCAGGAGTACTGAACGGGGGAATGACAATCTGGTTTACTTTGTAAAAAGATGACTCTGATTGCAGTCAGGAAAATAGATTGAAGGGAGGCAGAAGTGGGAGCAGACTGAGCAGTGGGAGGTTATTACCATAGTTCATGTGAGAGATGAATGAGAGCCCAAGAAGAGTGGGAGCAGTGGCGGTCATGAGCATGTGTGTCTGTGGCAAGGCCAGGCTGCAGTTAGATGGGGGCCGGGTGGAGGGCAAGCTGCAGAGCAGCCTTTAGGTTTGGAATTCAAAGATGTGGTTTCAGCCAGATGACAAATTATGCCTCCCATGGCCCTTCTGTGCTGAAATAGGCTTTCCCTTGGGGAGCACTGCCCAGGAGAACTGAAACTTTACAGTAACTTCAGGGCAGCATTTTTCAAACTGCTCCTTGCTCAGGGAGAAGGAGCTTGGGTTTCCCACTTTCAGTTGAATCAGAGTAGCCCTCTGCCTTCATCTGTTTAATTTGTTTACACTTAGAGTAGTATTTCTTTTGCAGAAAGGGATCTATGACTAAACTGTAAGGAAATGCTTCTTCCATTAATGAAAAATAATTTAGCTTATTAAGACCAGGCTGTCTTGGATTGATAGTCTGAGTTTCAGTGCCAGCTTGGCCAGTTCCTAGTTATGTGGCCTTGGTCTGAGTTTCTCATCTGTAGTATGGAGATTAATAACACCAACTGCTTGGAGTTGTGAGAGTTAATGATTTAGGTATGTAAAGTGCCTGATAATACGCTCTTTCTGTCTCTTCACTACACCCATAATAAATAAATCCTGTAAAGTTCAATGGGGTTGAATTGAGTTGCGTTCAGCCTCGATCCTCACTTGGCAGACCTTCCAGGGTTTAGCCTGGGGGGTTTGGAATTTGTACCATTAAGGGAGGTAATAGATCCTTGGAGGACATTCCCCTGAAGATATTCAATAGGCTAAGTCCAGCTCTTTCTTTTGAGAGGCTCAATGCAGCCTCTGTCCATGAATTACTCCAGTGGTGCCCCTGTGAAATAAAGTTTGAGATAAGGATTGCTTAATCCACTATAAATGGGTAGAAGATTCAAATACTGCAAGCAGATGTACCTTTCCACTTTGCAGTCAAATTCTAAGGCATTTCCCCCTTGATGCTGTCTCGTTTACTCGCTCAACTGAAACTAATGCTGGCTCTTTCAGAATAAATCATCAATTGCTAATGGTGGCTGATGTGAACAACTCATGAACCTTACATGCGTCCTAGATATAATAATGCGGGTTTTTTGGGGAAATTTTGAAAGTATTTTATGTTAGAAGTTATGGAAAAGCACACAGCAGAAAATTAAAATTATCCACAATCCCATCATATATAATCACTAACACTGGATAAATACTCCTGTATACACGTGTATAAATACCGACTGATAATATAGTCTGAGGAATTTCCTATGTCATTAAATATTATTTTATCTAATGATTTGATATATAATTTTTAATAATTATAAAATATTCCATATATGGCTGTATTATACATAATATGTTAACCAGTTCCTTATTGCTGTTTATTTGGATTGTGGTTTTTTATATTTGGGTTAATAGTCCAATGGACAATTTTATAAACGCATCCCTGTGTACAAGTTCAGTGATCTATCTCATAAGAACAAATTCTTACAAATGGAGTAATTAGGGCATAGGCTGCAAATATATTTGTGACTCTTGAGAAGTACTGCCCAAGTTCCCTCAGGAGAGCTTATATGGATTACACACCTGCCAGGAGTGGATGACATTGCCCACATCTTTGCCAGCTCTGTATATTTTAATTAGTAAGAATGTCTTCAGAACTTGTCTTAAACGTATTTGAATTATGTTATATTCCAAACATTTAGTGTAGAAAACAATTAAGAAACATCTAGATACCCACCACTAAGAATAAATGGATCATAATATTTGCCATATTTGCTTTATCTGTCTCCCATTTTTAAAATAAAATGTTACAAATGCATTTATGCACCCACATCCCTTCTTCCTCACTCCAGAAGTCACCATGCCTCTGAAATTGATATTTCATCACTATGTGCATTTTTGTAATTTTACTACATACCATATATGTAAATAAAGTAAATAAAATTTTTTGTGAGTTTTAAAGTTTTATGTGACATATGGAATGTGTCCTTTTGTAGCAAAATGCCCATATATTTTTAAGATTTGCCAGTGCTCTTGTATGCCTACTTAGTTCATTATTTCACTTTCTACATGGAAGTACATTGTATGAATAAATCACAGGTTGTTAACTTCCTCCCATTCTGAGGAGAGTTGAGTTGCTCCAGTACTCTTGCTATTAGAAGCAATGTTAAAATGACCATCCTTGTCCATGTCTTCTTGCGCACATGTGTGAGATTTTCTGTAGGGTAGATGCCTAAAAGTGCAATTGCTGAGTGTTGGAATGCACATTTCCAACTTTTTCTTTCTTTATTTTTTATTACAGTATCATTGATATACAATCTTATGAAGGTTTCACATGAGCAACATTGTGGTTACTACATTCACCCATATTATCAAGTCCCCCCCACACCCATTGCAGTCACTGTCCATCAGCGTCGTAAGATGCTATAGAGTCACTACTTGTCTTCTCTGTGCTATACCACCTTCCCCATGACCCCCCTACATTATGTGTGCTAATCATAATACCCCTTAATCCCCTTCTCCCTCCCTCCTCACCCACCCTCCCTACTCCATTTCCCTTTGGTAACCGATAGTTCCTTCTTAGAGTCTGTGAGTCTGCTGTTGTTTGTTCCTTCAGTTTTGCTTTGTTGTTATACTCCACAAATGAGTGAAATCATTTGATACTTGTCTTTCTCCGCCTGGCTTATTTTACTGAGCATAATACCCTCTAGCTCCACCCATGTTGTTGCAAATGGTAGGATTTGTTTTCTTCTTATGCTCATTTACAACTTTATTAGATCTTGCCACGTGGCTTTCCAGAGTGACTGCCATCTCTGCTCTACTGCATGGAGCGCTCTCAGTTCTGTATGTCTTCCACAACACTTGAAATGATTGAAATTACTAAAGTTTGAGCATCTGATGGTTGTGAAATAAAATCCAGTTATTGCATGAATTGTATTTTCCCTGATTTCTAATGAAAAGCGAGCATTTAACATGTTGATTGGCCATTTGGATTTCTTACATGAATTGTAGGTTCATATCTTTTTCCCATATTTCTTTCAGGTAGCTTATGTTTCTTGTTATGATTTATGAGAGTTTTTATATAGATAATCTAGGTTGTAAATATCTTTTCCCTCACATGGCTTGTCTTTTTTACTTTGTTTATGGTGCTTTTTGTCATACAGAGTTATTAATTTTAATGTAAAATTTATCTGCTTTAACTTTATGATTTGTGTTCATTTTGTCTTGTTTAAAAACTCCTTCCACATATAGAGATAAAAAGAAATCATTTGTATTGTTTTAAGCTAAAACTTTTACAGTTTTACTGATCACATTTGGCTCTTTTAATCTATCTGGAATTAACTTTTGTGTACAGTGCAAGGTGGGCTCTAATTTTATCTTTTCTTTCCCCTATGATTAGTCCTTTGTTCCAACACCATTTAGTGACTAGTCAATTCATTTCCACTGTTTCTGGGCATCTTTTTTTTATTCCACTGGTCTAATGGTATATACCCTTTGCCCATACTTTTAAGTGTAGCTTTGATATTTTAGGGCAAATTCTCCCTGCACCTCTGCTAAATTGTTTTAGATATTCGTCTTATGTATCCATATGACTTTTAGGAGCAGCTTGTCACATTTCATTAAAAAATGGGATTTTGATCGGAACTGGATTTTATAGACTTATTTGGTGGGAGGACTGTGATCTTTAAGCTATTTAGTTTTTCCATCCCTGAACATCATGTATTTCTTCCTATGCTTAGGTCCTCCTTAAAGTCCTTCAAGAAAGTTTAACATTTTTCTCTACATCTTTTTTTGAACATCAGTTATTAGATTTGTTTTTAGGTGCCTGACAGTTCTGATGCTCTTGTGTATCTTTTTATCATTGTATTTCCTGATTCTTTATGGCAGTTGTATCAGAATTTGCATTTTTGTATACTTAGTTCATATCCAGCATTCCTATAGAACTCTTTTATTACTTTGAGCATTTTTTTGGTAGGGTCTCTTATGTTTTGCACATAGCATCTACTGTGAATAACGACAGCTTCTTTTCCCCTTTGCAATCCATATGCTTTTTCTTTCTCTTTCTTTGCTTATTATGTTGACTCGTACTTCAGTCACAACACTGAGTTGATACAGTTTTAGTGGGTGTCCTAGTCATATACCTCACTTCAAAGATATGGTCAACATCAACTCTGTACTCCTTCTGAATAACACCTAGCTTCTGATCATCCTTGCCACCTTATATGGCAGTGTTATCTAGTGACAAGGCTCTATCTCATGTGTATGTTTGTGTGTGTGTGTGTTTTCACAAATCTCTCATCTTTATTTTAGATTTGTCCTCATATTAACCATTATCCTTTGTTCATGATGCCATTTTCCTTCATGCCTTTCTTTTCTTCCATTTAAATCTTCTTGAGGAATACTGTATAGTATTTATTTCATTGGAACTTGAGTGGTAAGCTCATCTTTACTTTTATGAGAAAGCCTCAATTTCAAGTAATACTTTAGCTGAGTACTTTTAACACTTAAAGATATTATTCCATTATTTCCTGGTCTCTGTTATTATAGCTGGTAATCTGATTGTTGTTTTCTCATAGGAAATCTGTCCTTTCTCTTAGGATGCTTCGAAGATTTTCTCTTCATAATTTTCTGTCTTTTGATGTTTCACTAGAATGTGTAGATTGCACTTATTTTTATTTACCCTGCTTAGAACTCATTGAATTTCTTGGCTCTGAGGATTTATATCCTTCATTAATGCTGGAAAATTTATCCTTTATCTCTCAAATACTGTCTCTATTCTCTCTTTCTAGAACTACAATTAGATCTATTTTGGATCTTTTCATTCTGTCTTCCCTGTCTCTTAACGTTCATCAGACTCTCCATCTCATTATCTCTCTGTGCTGTATACTGCGGTGTTTCTTCACAAGTGTCTGTGTGTTCACCAGTACTCTCCTTAGTTGTATCTCACCTAATAGTTAACTTATCTACTGCCTTTAATTTCAGTGGTTACATTCATGAGAAGAAATTATATTTGCCACTTAAAATTTTTTCTCACTGTATCCTACTGCTTTCTTTCTTTATACATGTTTCCTATTATTTCAAGTTCTCTTGTTCTAATTCTCTTGTTTATTATATCAGCTAACTTTCCCTCATAGTGGAGTGTTTTCCTTGTGTGATTAGCAAGTTTTGATTGTAAGCTCATGTCTAGTGATGCTTGTTTCTCTTAGGGAAATGAGAGTAGCCCTGTTGAATGGTTTTCTTATGTCCTCTTACTTGACCCAGGAAAGTTACTAGGAATAATTTTTGCATTTATTTTTTGACTTAAGGGCTCCTGAGCCGTTTAGAACATATCGAGTGAATTCAGTTCCTAAATCTATGTAACCTACGATCTTGGGTTTTGATTTCTCAGGGTTTTGCTTTTTCTCATTCACTCGGAGATAGGAGCTTTCTCCTTCTCTCCTTTTGCTGTAGAGTTGAATGGGCACCAAAACCCATCTGTTAAGTCCTCTTGGGTTACCAGGACTGATCACTGTCCATGAAACAGCTGCTGTTTTAGTTCATATGCTTTGTCTTGTGGTTTTCAATTCCTCCTAGGAATTTCCTTTTATATTTTGCAAGGTCAGCAATACATATCTGAAAATATATTCCTGCACTTTATCTAGTTTTCTAGAAGTTTTCAGTAAGAGATTTTTCTCATTCTTCCATTTTGCTAGTACTGATTTTTTAAAATAATTTATTTTGGTATCATTAATCTACAATTACATGTGCAATATTATGATTATTAAACTACCCCCTTCATCAGGTCCCCCCCACCAACTTCCCATTACAGTCACTCGTCCATCAGCGTAGCGTGAATGCCAAGAGGGCCCCCAGCCATTGCAGCCTTCTGAGTTGTACAGTTCTCCTCGCAGCCCCCCAACATTACACTGCACCATAATGCCCTTTTCTCCTCTTTGCCCCTCCCTTCCTGACCCATCTTCCCCAGTCCCTTTCCTTTGGTAACTATTAGTCCGTTCCTGGGTTCTGTGAGTCTGCTGCTGTTTTGTTCCTTCCTGTTTTTTCTTTGTTCTATACTCCACATATGAGTGAAACTCATTTGATACTTGTCTTTTCGGCTTGGCTTATTTCACTGAGCATAATACCCTCTAGCTCCATCCATGTTGTTGCAAATGGTAGGATTTGTTTTCTTCTTATGGCTGAATAATATTCCATTGTGTATATGTACCACATCTTCTTTATCCATTCATCTACTGACGGACACTTAGGTTGCTTCCATTTCTTGGCTATTGTAAATAGTGCTGCAATAAACATAGGGGTGCATCTTTCCTTTTCAAATTGGGCTGCTGCATTCTTAGGGTAAATTCCTAGGAGTGGAATTCCTGGGTCAAATGGTATTTCTATTTTTAGTTTTTTGAGGAACCTCCATACTGCTTTCCACAATGGTTGAACTAATTTGCAGTCCCATCAGCAGTGTAGGAGGGTACCCTTTTCTCCACATTCTTGCCAACATTTGTTGTTGTTTGTGTTTTGGATGTTGGCCATCCTCACTGGTGTGAGGTGATATCTCATTGTGGTTTTAGTCTGCATTTCTCTGATGATTAGCGATGTGGAGCATCTTTTCATGTGCCTGTTGGCCATCTGAATTTCTTCTTTAGAGAAGTGTCTATTCATGTCCTCTGCCCATTTCTTAATTGGATTATTTGCTTTTTGTTTGTTAAGGTGCGTGAGTTCTTTGTATATTTTGGATGTCAACCCCTTATCGGATACGTCATTTATGAATATATTCTCCCATACTGTAGGATATCTTTTTGTTCTACTGATGGTGTCCTTTGCTGTACAGAAGCTTTTCAGCTTGATATAGTCCCACTTGTTCATTTTTGCTTTTGTTTCCCATGCCTGGGGAGATATGTTCATGAAGAAATCGCTCATGTTTATGTCTAAGAGATTTTTGCCTATGTTTTTTTCTAACAGTTTTATGGTTTCATGACTTACATTCAGGTCTTTGATCCACCTTGAGTTTACCTTTGTGTATGGGGCTAGACAGTAGTCCAGTTTCATTCTCTTACATGTAGCTGTCCAGTTTTTTCCAACACCAG
>JAVSCE010013157.1:0-11969 GCA_032199065.1 Smutsia gigantea | reverse complement strand
AGATATTAGTTCTAGTAGTTTTGGATCGGAGTCCTTAGGGTTATTTATGGACAGTATCATGTCATCTGCAAATGGTGACAATTTGACTTCTTCTTTACCAATCTGGATGCCTTGTATGTCTTTGTTTTGTCTGATTGCCGTGGCTAGGACCTCCAGTAATATGTTGAATAACAGTGGAGAGAGTGGGCATCCCTGTCTTGTACCTGATCTTAGATGAAAAGCTTTCATCTTCTCACTGTTAAATATGATGTTAGCTGTAGGTTTGTCATATATGGCCTTTATGATGTTGGGGTACTTGCCGTCTATACCCATTTTATTGAGAGTTTTAATCATGAATGGATGCTGAATTTTGTCAAATGCTTTTTCAGCATCTATGGAGATGATCATGTGTTTTTTGTTCTTCTTTTTGTCGATGGATTTTCGAATGTTGTACCATCCTTGCATCCCTGGGATGAATCCCACTTGATCATGGTGTATGATCCTCTTGATGTATTTTTTAATTTGGTTTGCTAATATTTTGTTGAGTATTTTTGCATCTACGTTCATCAGGGATATTGGTCTGTAATTTTCTTTTTTCGTGAGGTCTTTGCCCGGTTTTGGTATTAGAGTAATGCTGGCTTCATAGAATGAGTTTGGAAGTATTCCCTCCTCTTCTACTTTTTGGAAAACTTTAAGGAGAATCGGTGTTATTTCTTCTCCATATGTCTGGTAGAATTCAGAGGTGAATCCATCAGGTCCGGGGGTTTTGTTCTTGGGTAGTTTTTTGATTACCGATTCATTTCGTTGCTGGTGATTGGTCTGTTTAGTTTTTCTGTTTCTTGCTTGGTCAGTCTTGGAAGGTTGTAGTTTTCTAAGAAGTTGTCCATTTCTTCTATGTTTTCCAGCTTGTTAACATATAGATTCTCATAATATTCTCTTATAATTCTTTGTATTTCTGTGGGGTCTATCATTATTTTTCCTTTCTCATTTCTGATTGTGTTTATGTGTGTAGATTCTCTTTTTCTCTTAATGAGTCTGGCTAGGGGTTTATGAATTTTGATTATTTTTTCAAAGAACCAGCTCTTGGTTTCATTGATTTTTTTCTATTGTTTTATTCTTCTCAATTTTATTTATTTCTTCTCTGATCTTTATTATGTCCCTCCTTCTGGTGACTTTGGGCCTCATTTGTTCTTCTTTTTCCAATTTCAGTAATTGTGTCCTTAGACTATTCATTTGGGAATGTTCTTCCTTCTTTAAATAGGCCTGGATTGCAGTATACTTTCCTCTTAGAACTGCCTTTGCTGTGTCCCACAGAAGTTGTGGCTTTGTGTTGTTTTCATTTGTCTCCATATATTCTTTGATTTCTGTTTTCATTTGGTCGTTAACCCATTGATTAATTAGGCGAATGTTTTTAAGTCTCCATGTATTTGTGAGCCTTTTTAATTTCTTCCTAAAATTTACTTCTAGTTTTATACCTTTGTGATCTGAGAAGTTGGTTGGTAGACTTCAATCTTTTTGAATTTACTGAGGTTCTTTTTGTGGCCTAGTATGTGGTCTGTTCTGGAAAATGTTCTATGTGCACTTGAGAAGAATGTGTATCCTGCTGCTTTTAGGTGCAGAGTTCTGTAGATATCTGTTAGGTCCATCTGATCTAGTGTGTTGTTCAGTGCCTCTGTGTCTTTACTTATTTTCTGTCTGGTTGATCTGTCCTCTGGAGTGAGTGGTGTGTTGAAGTCTCCTAAGATGAATGCATTGCTGTCTATTTCCTCCTTTAATTCTGTTAGTATTTGTTTCACATATGCTGGCGCTCCTGTGTTGGGTGCATATATATTTATAATGGTTATACCTTCTTGTTGGACTGACCCCTTTATCATTATGTAATGTCCTTGTTTATCTCTTGCTACTTTCTTCATTTTGAAGTCTATTTTGTCTGATACAAGTACTGCAACTCCTGCTTTTTTTCTCTTTGTTGTTTGCACGAAATATCTTTTTCCATCCCTTCAGTTTTAGTCTGTGTATATCTTTGGGTTTGAGGTGAGTCTCTTTTAAGCAGCATATAGATGGGTCTTGCTTTTTTATCCATTCTATTACTGTGTGTCTTTTGATTGGTGCATTCAGTCCATTTATATTTAGGGTGATTATCGATAGATATGTACTTATTGCCATTGCTGGCTTTAGATTCCTGGTTACCAAAGGTTCAAGGGTTGCTTCTTTCCTATCTAACAATCTAACTTAACTTTCTTGTTAAGTTACTGTAAACACCATCTGATGTTTCTTTATTTCTCTCCCTTCTTATTCTTCCTCCTCCATTCTTTTTATACTAGGTGTTTTATTGTTTGCCTTTAGTTAGTATTTGAATGGTCTGCTTTGTTTGCTATGATTTTATTTTCTCTGGTGACATCTTTTTAGCCTTAGGGGTGCTTCTCTCTAGAGCAGTCCGTTTAAGATATCCTGTAGTGGTGGATTATGAGAGGCAAACTCTCTCAACTTTAGTTTGTCTGGAAATTGTTTAATCCCTCCGTCATATTTAAATGACAATCGTGCTGGATACAATATTCTTGGTTCGAGGCCCTTCTGTTTCATAACGTTAAATATATCATGCCATTCTCTTCTTGCCTGTAAGGTTTCTGTTGAGAAGTCTGATGATAGTCTGATGGGTTTTCCTTTGTAGGTGATCTTTTTTCTCTCTCTAGCTGCCTTTAATACTCTGTCTTTATCTTTGATCTTTGCCATTTTAATTATTATGTGTCTTGGTGTTGTCTTCCTTGGATCCCTTGTGTTGGGAGATCTGTGGGCTTATGTGGACTGAGACTATTTCCTTCCCCAGCGTGTGAAAGTTTTCAGCAATTATTTCTTCAAAGACACTTTGTTTACCATTGTAGGTGATCTTTTTTCTCTCTCTTCTTCCTCTGGTACTCGTATAATGCGAATATTGTTCTGTTTGGATTGGTCACACAGTTTTCTTAATATTCTTTCATTCCTAGAGATCCTTTTATCTCTCTCTGCCTCAGCTTCTCTGTTCCTGTTCTCTGATTTCTATTCCATTAACAGTCTCTTACATCTCGTCCAGTCTGCTGTTAAGCCCGTTGATCGCTTGTCTCATTTCTGCATTGTCTTTCCTCACTTCCCTCACTTCCTCCCTCAGCTCTTGCACATTTCTCTGTAGATTCATCAGCATGTTTATGACTTTTGTTCTGAATTCTTTTTCAGGAAGATTGTGCGTTTCCATCCCTTCAGGCTCCCTCTCTGGGGTTGTCTGGTTGATCTTAGTCTGGACCATATTCCTCTGTCTTTTCATGGTATAGAAGTGGTCGCTGGTAGTTGCGATGTATGTCATCTGGGCTCTTTAAGACTTTAAAAAGAAAAAGAGAAAGAAATGAAAAGAAAGAAAAAAGAAAGAGAAAAAAAACTAAACAAAACAACATCAACAACAAAAAAACGTCCACCGGGAGTAGATTCTGTGGGGATGCTGTAGGTGGTGCTGTTGCTCCACTATTCCGCAGCCATGGCCGCGCCGCTCCCCAGGGCCCTTTATAGCTCTGGCCGGGGTGGGAACGAATGGGAGGCTGTTGATCTTTGTGGGAAGTCTATGTGCGGCCACTCTTTCCCAGTCGCCAGCTAAGGGGTCCAAAACTCCCCAGGACTCCCAGCCTGCTGGGCTGAGTGTGCCGGGGTGATCCAGCTCCTCCGCTGGGCTTCTGTCTATTTAAGACTGCTGAAAAAATGGCGCGGTTTTCTTTTTTTTTTTTCCTTCCCGGGAGCCCACTGCAAGGACCCTGGCGCGTTTCCCGCTCAGATCCTGCACTCTCTGTCTCTCCAATATCTGTTACACCGCGCGATGTGTGTCAGCCCTCCCCATGCAGATCACCGGGGCTGGTTATTTCGCAGGGTGTACTTCCACTCCCTCCCGGCTCTGGATCCTCTCTTCCCGCTGGTGCGCTGGGGTGGGTGAGTGCTTGGGTCCCGCTGGGTTGCAGCTCCATATCTTACCCTCCTCGTGGGGTGCCGTGTCCTCTCAGGTGTAGCTGCACGCTGTGTGCTTTCCTGTATATTCTGGTCTCTCTTTTAGGAATATTGTATTTGCTATATTTTCATAAATATATATAGTTTTGGGAGGAGATTTCTGCCACCCTGCCCATGCCGCCATCTTCCCCGAAGTCAACAGGGAAACATTTTAAGCTCATTACATAAAACATTTGCCCCTTTTGTTTTTGACAAAGTAGTAAATAAGTCCATAATTAGACCTCATTAATCATGCTCACAACCACTGCCTTCTTAGCCAGTGTCTTAATAATGCCTCAGATTTTCTTCTTGGCACCTTCTGCACCATGTTCCCACTTATGAATGCAACAGGGAACCGTAGGATCGTACGTGACTGAACACTTTCAGATACATTAACTTGTGGTTTTTGCATTCATTGAAATTGGTGTTATGTTTCACAAAATAAACTTATTCTGCAAGGTACAGTATTTGTGTTCAGCACTTAACATTTTTGCAGTACTGCAGTTCATTATTGCAGTATGACTCTTCCCCTTAAAGAATTGTAAGGGTTAGGGAAGTAACTAGTACAGGTTTGACTGATATTTTGTCTTTTACCTAGCAATAAGCAGTTCCACTGATGACAGCAGTGAAGAAAAGGATGAAGAAATAAGTGAAGAAAGTGATA
Source organism: Smutsia gigantea (assembly GCA_032199065.1). Classification (NCBI taxonomy): domain Eukaryota; kingdom Metazoa; phylum Chordata; class Mammalia; order Pholidota; family Manidae; genus Smutsia; species Smutsia gigantea. The sequence continues at coordinate 7,324 of JAVSCE010013157.1, read as the reverse complement.
CTGAAGAAAAGACTGAAGTGGTACAAAGTTTTTATTGTAAAAACTCCCTTGTATATATTTTAGTGGTAAAATTATGTTGTAAAATTCACTAGTTGTAAATTATTTTGTAAAAATACATTTTTTTAACCAAATACTGTGAAGTTGTCCTTGATATTTAAAGGAAAATAACCCGTATTTATAGTCATTGTATGACCCTGTCAGTGGCTCTTTATACCCATAAGGTGCTTTCACAAATCACAGTTAATCTCTTTCCAATGAACTGTAACCTTTATTTTTATAATGGTGATTAATTTTTAAATGTATATCAGAGTGTGGCATCTTCTGCCTGCCTTCAGAGTTAACAAATCCCACTGGTAAACTTAAACAGGAGAAACAGAATAAGCATTTGCAACATGCCCTAAAACAAGCTAATTTTAACCCTTAACATACTTTTCTCTGGAACACTTTAGCATCATTATTGGTGTCAATGTTGAGGATTAACTGGGTTTGTTTCATAGTAAGCACTCAGGTGTTAGTCTTTCTTTGGATATAGATGCTTCTACTGGTTTAAGTAGTTAAAAATGGAATTGTGGTATTGCAGAAGGAAGAACCAGAGCTGCACTCAAAAAGGGAAATGGAAGAAAGAACAATAACTATAGAAATCCCTGAAGTTCTGAAGAAGAAGCTTGAGGACGATTGCTACTATATCAACAGGAGGAAACGGGTATACAGGGAGAGCACATACAACATGGATTTCTAATAGAGCTTTTGTTCAGCCATATTTTGCAGTCACAGACTCAAACAGTTGAGAAACTTGGAAGAGTGAAATTCATATTTTAAGTTTTGTACTGAGTCAGGTTTTAAAGTTCTCTGACAATAGTGTTGTGCTATTGATTAAATTAGTATGCAGGTAGTCTTTCCCAGCTCTGCTTGCCCTTTAGAATCCTCTTGGGGGCTTTGCAAAATCCTGATGCCTGGATTTCAACCAAGAAGTTGAGATGCATTTGGTCTGGTGGAAGCCAGCTGTGGACATAGTCTTGGAAGCTCCCCAGTATCACTAAGATGAAAATCACTGCTTACATTTATTTTAAAAATTAAAACCATAATCTACATGGGGATATGCTCAGTAGAACAAAAAAGATCAGAAAGCTCAAAGCATATTTATTTAAAAGATTTTCCTATGAGCAGAATTAGCTTTATTTTTTTGAGTTTTAAAAAAAGGTAGAGACAAACCACTGTTTCTTGAATTATGTGATTTATACAATGGGATATATATAACAGATGAATATATTTTTGTTAACAGTTAGTGAAACTTCCATGCCAGACCAACATCATAACTATTTTGGAATCGTACGTGAAGCATTTTGCTATCAATGCAGCCTTTTCAGCCCATGAGAGGCCTCGTCACCATCATGCAATGCCACACACCAACATGAATGTGCATTATATCCCGGCAGAGAAGAAGTGAGTAGGGAGTGGAGGGCACTGGTGTCTCCTGGTTCTCTCTTTGTGTATTAGAGAAGTGACTTCCATTTAGAACAGGTAACACCTTCCATTTCTGTAATTTGGAGTTTATCTACTGTATTACTTAATAAATAGCTTAATTCATTTACTAGTAGTAACTAATTCAATAACAAAATACTGTTCCTTTTTCAAAATTAAGTAACTATTTAGGCGTCTGATCTAGATGCCTTGAGAGTATGCACTGCTCCAACACCAAGACCAGCTTTTTTCAGTGATACATTTTAGGGATATAACTTTTTTCCTTGAGAAGCACCAGAATGGGTGATGAGAATTTCACTGAGACTTGTTTACACACAGGTCTTTATTCCAGTTTAGGTAATTGTCCTCATAGCCTGCCTTGCTCATGTGACCCAGCAGGAAAGCAGGAGTGGAGTCAGACAGGAAGATTGTTCAAGTCGAAACACACTAGGAGTAGTTCACTGGGTCTGCTCCCTTCAGCTCCCGGGGATCGCGGTCTGTCCCCCTTCTGCAGCACATGAATGTACTCATGTACTCCTGTGGCACTCGTGGTGCTCAGTGTATTTGTGTTCAGTGTGGTAAATTAAAATTACTGGTGGACTTTCTGCACTTTGTTACTTATTCCCATTTATTGTTAGCATTTACAAATTCATTTCGTTCTTTACGTATGTTTAAGTTAAAACTCTGCCTTATTAAAAGTGTGCAACTTCATCATGACCTTTTGGAAAGTATTGCATCTCTAATCTCTTCCTTTTAATTCTTCTAGCGTTGACCTTTGTAAGGAGATGGTGGATGGATTAAGAATAACTTTCGATTACACTCTCCCATTGGTTTTGCTCTATCCGTATGAACAAGTGCAGTATAAAAAGGTGACTTCGTCCAAATTTTTTCTTCCAATTAAGGAAAGTGCCACCAACACTAATAGGTAAGTTAGACAGCCCGCAGTTTGACCATCAGATGTCAGCAAATGATTTCTCATTTCCACCTGATGCTGTGGGGCCAACAGGTTTGGGGGAGGGGGAGGGCTGAAAGTGCCCGTGCTGCTGGGGTTTTCCTGGGTTACCTAAGTCATTCACTTTCAAATGGCTCTGAAAGATTTTACCAAGTGAAGATTCCAGTGCAAAAACTTGGTTGGATTTTGAGCAGCTGTCGCCATCTTTCCAAAGACAGTTGGGTAAAGAGAGCACGGCCTGAGAAGGGTAGAAGATGTGGGTTTGAATTGCGTTCCCTCACTTACTGGTTGTGTGACTTGGGGAGGCTTTCTGTGCCCTTTGCTTCTGCCTCTGGACAATGGAAAGAACATCTCCCTCGGGTGGTTATTAAATGAGGAAATTTGTGATGGGCTGGCCACCTTTGGCTTTCAAGTAAAGGTTAGTTCCCTTCCCTTGCCATGTCCCCACTTTGTTCCATCACTGACCAAGCATGCGCCAATCTCTATTATTTGTTGGGGAGGAGGGGAGAAATACCCCAACCTTAGGTCTGTACTTCATCTGTATAAGCTGCTTCCCTGTCTCCCTCATGCTTCTCTTCCTGAGGGAGCAGTCCGTTTTCACACCCACATATCCATCTCCCCTTGCCTGCATTCCAGCTGCCGTTGTCCACCACTGCCCATGCTACCCTGCTCTCCCAGGAAGGGCACTGACAGCTTCCCACCCATAGCGCTCCATGCTCGGCACCAGCCCCCTTTCCCCTCCATCCCCTTCTTCTTTCCCTTCACAGCACCTGTCTCGTTCTCTGTCTGCCTTATGACCTCTCTTCTCAGCCTGCTGTCCTGCCCTTTGGTTTCACCTCAGATGAGACGCCTATGCAGTTCATTCAGGTCTATGTGGATGTCCCCATGCCCTAGGTCAAACCTCAAGGTTCCAGCGTCTGGGGTAGACTGTGTTCCACAAGGTTGGACTGATACTTGGGGCCTTTCTAGTCCTGTTGAGTAGTTACACTATGAAGAGAGAATGTAGTATGCTTGTTCTCTTGAGCAGGGTCCCTCAGCCTTGAGCCTATTGATGCTCAAGCCGGATCATTCTGTGTGGTGGGGCCACCCTGGCCACTGGAGGATATAGAGCAGCATCTCCAGCCTCCACCCACTACATGCCAGGAGCACTTTCCCAGCGGTGACAACCTAAGTTGTCTCCACATAGTACTGGTATCCCCTGGCTGAGCAAAATCACTCTTAGTTGAGCACCACTGCTCTAAGACAGATGTAAAGGGGGCATCACTGTCTTAACGCTAGCGTGCCTCAGAATTATGGAGAGGATTAAAATGATTTAGTATGTCTAGTTACTTTCAGAAAATATTTGTTTTGGCACATTTGGAAGTGAAAGTGTATAACTGCCCTGGAGTGGAGTCAAGAGTATGTGTTCTGTTTGGTCTAAAGGAGGACATTGAAGAACCCCTCTAAGTTTTGCAGAGATTCTGTGCACTGGGTGTGTATGATGATCTCCCTTCTTCTTCCACAGGAACCAGGAGGAGCTGTCTCCAAGCCCCCCTTTGTTGAATCCATCCACACCACAGTCCACGGAGAGTCAGCCAACCACAGGGGAACCGGCCACCCCCAAAAGGCGCAAAGCCGAGCCAGAAGCCTTGCAGTCCCTGAGGCGGTCAACGCGCCACTCTGCCAACTGTGACAGGCTGTCTGAGAGCAGTGCCTCTCCTCAGCCCAAGCGCAGGCAGCAGGACACATCTGCCAGCATGCCCAAGCTGTTCCTGCACCTGGAAAAGAGTAGGTCCATTCTGGGGCGCAGTGAGGCCATTTACTTTGTGCTTGGCCTGGGCCAGGTACTGCACTAATCTACCATACTAGCCAATCACTAATTACTTCCTATCCCTATGGATTTGCCTCTGCTGGGCATCCATTCATATCCTGGAATCATACAATAAATGGCCTTTTGTCTGTGGCTTGTTTCACTTAGCATAATATTTTCAATGTTGATCATGTTATAGCCTGCATTATACTTGATTTCTTTTCCTTTTTTTCTGGCAAATAATATTTCAGGTACTGTCTTTTATAATAGGAAAACTTTATTGTTAAAGATTAATAACTTCCCTGATGGTTATAATGGTCTTCTGGCATTCTTCAGTTCAGTACCTGTGTGATGTTCAAGTGAATAATTAACATCTTTTCCTTTTGAAGAGACACCTGTGCATAGCAGATCATCCTCGCCTGTTCCTCTGACCCCTAGCAAGGAAGGGAGTACTGTGTTTGCCGGCTTTGAAGGCAGAAGAACTAATGAAATAAACGAGGTAAGGTATTATGTTTGCTGGTCATCCACAGTGAGGCCGTCTGTGGGTGCTTTAGTCCTGTGGGAGGAAGTTGGGTTGCCTTAGAAGCATTGTGTTGCTCTTGCTGTGGGTATTAGCAAAACTGTTCACATGATGATGTTTAATTAACATTGTGTTTTTGTTTTCTAAAATGAGAATATCATTAGGCTTCCAGCCCTATGCTTATAGCCATCTTTTATCTTAAATAAGTGCACATATTGAAATATGAGTATTTCTCTTTTATAAAGCAGACATTGGCACACTTTTTCTGCAGAAGGCCAGAGAGCAAGTAGTTTAGGCTTTGCAGGCCACACTGTGTCAAGAGTATCTATCTACAAAAGCAGCCATAGACACTATGTAAATGAATGGGTATGCTGTGTTCCAATAAAACTTTATGGACACTAAATTTTGAGTATCATAATTTTTATGTGTTTTGAGATACTGTTCTTCTTTTGTTGTTTTTCCAACCATTTAAAAATATAAAGTCCAGAGAAGACATAATACCCATTCTCCTTTAAGTTTTCCAAAAAATAGAAGAGGAGGGAATACTTCCAAACTCATTCTGTGACGCCAGCATCACTCTAATACCAAAACCAGGCAAAGACACCACCAAAAAAGAAAACTACAGACCAATATCCCTGGTGAACATAGATGCAAAAATACTCAACAGAATATTAGCGAACTGAAGTCAAAAATACATCAAGAGGATCATACACCAAGATCAAGTGGGATTCATCCCAGGGATGCAAGGATGGTACAACATTCAAAAATCCATCAACATCATCCACCACATCAACAAAAAGAAAGACAAAAACCACATGATTATCTCCAAACGTGCTGAAAAAGCGTTCCACAAAATTCAACATCCATTCACGATGAAAACTCTCGACAAAATGGGTATAGAGGGCAAGTACCTCAACATAATAAAGGCCATATATGAAGAACAACCCACAGCCAACATCATATTTAACAGCGAGAAGCTGAAAGCTTTTCCTTTAAGATCAGAAACAAGACAAGGATGCCCACTCTCCCCACTGGAGGTCCTACCCACGGCAATCAGACAACACAAAGAAATAAAAGACATCCAGATCGGTAAGGAAGAAGTCAAACTGTTCCTGTTTGCAGATGACATGATATTGTACATAAAAAACCCTAAAGAATCCACTCCAAAACTATTAGAACTAATATCTGAATTCACCAAAGTTACAGGGTACAAAATTAATACACAGAAATCTGTTGCTTTCCTATACATTAATGATGAACTAGCAGAAAGAGAAATCTGGAAAACAATTCCATTCACAATTGCATCAAAAAGAATAAAATATCTAGGAATAAACCTAACCAAGGAAGTGAAAGACCTGTACCCTGAAAACTACAAGACACTCAAGAGAAATTAAAGAAGACACTAATAAATGGAATTTCATCCCATGCTCTTGGGTAGGAAAAATTAATATGGTCAAAATGGCCATGCTGCCTAAAGCAATCTACAGATTCAGTGCAATCCCTATCAAAATACCGACAGCATTCTTCAACAAACTGGGACAAATAGTTCTAAAATTCATATGGAACCCCAAAAGACCCCGAATAGCCAAAGAAATCCTGAGAAGGAAGAATAAAATGGGGGATTATTCTCCCTGACTTCAAGCTCTACTACAAAGCCACAATAATCAAGACAATTTGGTACTGGCACAAGAACAGACCCACAGACCAGTGGAACAGAATAGAGAGTCCAGATATTAACCCAAGTATATATGGTCAATTAATATACAATAAAGGAGCCATGGATATACAATGGGGAAATGACAGCCTCTTCAACAGCTGGTGTTGGCAAAACTGGACAGCTACATGTAAGAGAATGAAACTGGATTATTGTCTAACCCCATACACAAAGTAAACTCAAAATGGATCAAAGACCTGAATGTAAGTCATGAAACCATAAAACTCTTAGAAAAAAACATAGGCAAAAATGTCTTGGACATAAACATGAGCGACTTCTTCATGAACATATCTCCCCGGGCAAGGGAAACAAAAGCAAAAATGAACAAGTGGGACTATATCAAGCTGAAAAGCTTCTGTACAGGAAAGGACACCATCAGTAGAACAAAAAGACATCCTACAGTATGGGAGAATATATTCATAAATGACCTATCCAATAAGGGGTTGACATCCAAAATATATAAAGAACTCACACACCTCAACAAACAAAAGCAAATAATCCAATTAAGAAATGGGCAGAGGACATGAATAGACACTTCTCTAACAAAGAAATTCAGATGGCCAACAGGCACATGAAAAGATGCTCCACATCACTAATCATCAGAGAAATGCAGATTAAAACCACAAGGAGATATCACCTCACACCAGTGAGGATGGCCAACATCCAAAACACAAACAACAACAAATGTTGGCGAGGATGCGGAGAAAAGGGAACCCTCCTACACTGCTGGTGGGACTGCAAATTAGTTCAACCATTGTGGAAAGCAGTATGGAGGTTCCTCAAAAAACTCAAAATAAAATACCATTTGACCCAGGAATTCCACTCCTAGGAATTTACCCTAAGAATGCAGCAGCCCAATTTGAAAAAGACAGATGCACCCCTATGTTT
>JAVSCE010013156.1:0-179172 GCA_032199065.1 Smutsia gigantea | reverse complement strand
ACACACACGCAAACATACAACTACATACACTCATCTACACATTCATACATACACATAAATTCACATAAAGCAAATGCACCTGCACTGACCCACATAAATAAACATACACTTACATACACACACATAGACCTACATACACACACACACACAAAAATAACACAACATACACACACATACGTAAACATACATCTAAATAAATACACATACATAAACATTCACCTGCAGAGACATACATGCTTAACATACACTTACATAAACACACATACATATACACACACATACACAAACATACACTTACGTGGAAACACACTTATAATCATACACGTACATTCACCCACAAACATACAACTACATACGCACACATACACAAACATACAAAATCATACACCTACTTGCACAGACACACATAATCCTACACCTACATACACATAAGTAAACATTCACCTGCATAAGCACACATACATAAACATACATTTACATACATACATACATAAACATACACCTACATACAAACACATACATAAACATACACCTACACACACACATAGATAAACACATATCTACATACGTAAAACTACATAAACATACAAATACACACAAACATATGTAACCATACACCTACATTCACACACAAACATACACCTACATACACACACATACACAAACGTACAAAAACATACACCTACATGCACACACAAATATAATCCTACACCTATATACACATAAGTAATCATACACCTTCATAAACACACATACACAAACTTTCACCTACATACACACACAAACATAAACATACATCTCCATACATACACATCCGTAAACATAAACATACATGTACACACATACAAAAACATACCCACACATACATAAACATACATAAACATACACCTACATGTACACACACACATAAACATGCAATTATATACACACATAGATAAAAACACATCTACATACATACACATACATAAACATACCTATACATACATACACATACATAAATATAAAATTAGATACAAACACATACATAAACATACACCTACATACACACATACATAAATATACACCTGCATACACACACATGGAAAAACACACATCTACATATATACACATACATAAACATACGCCTAAATAGACACACATACACAAACATGCACACACATGCACAAACATACACATACATACATAAACATACATCTGCATACATACACATACATAAACATTCACATACATACACAGACATATAATCATACACCTACATACCAACACACACACAAACATACACCTACATACACACACATACATAAACATACATCTACATTCATACACATACATAAACATACACATACATACACACACATACGTAAATATATATCTAAATACCCTCACATACATAAACATTCATCTACATATACACACATACTTTAAAATGCACCTACATACATAAACATACACCTACTTACACACGCATACATATACATACATTTACATATATACATTAATAAACATACATAAACACACATATATAAACATACACCTACATACACACACATACATAAACATACACTGACATACACACATATAAATAAACATACATCTACATACTCACACATACGTTAACATGCACCTAAATTCACAAATATACACCTATATACACACGCATAATTAAACATACATTTACATACATTCATATACAAACACACATACTAAACATACATAAACATACACCTAAATACACACACATACATAAACATTAACCTACATACATACACATACATAAACATACACCTATATACATAGGCATGCATAAACATACCGTACATACGCACACATATATAAAAATACATCTACATACATACGCATACATAAACATACACCTACATTCACACACATACATAAATATACATCTACTAACACTGACATATATAAACATACACCTACATACACACACATGGAAAAATATGCACCTACATACGCACAATAGATAAACACTGATCTACATATATTCACATACATAAACATAAGCCTACATAGACCCACATACATAAACATACACTTACATATACTCAAATAAACAAACATACACAAACATATACAAACATACACATACATACATAAATATACATCTGCATACATACACATTCTTAAACATAAACTTTCATCCAAACAAATATATAATCATACAGCTACATACAGAAACACACACAAACATACACCTACATTCACACACATACATGAACATACATCTACATACATACATACATAAACAAACACCAACCCACATACACATACAAAAATATACATCTAAATACACACACATACATAAAAAATCATCTACATACACACACATATATTAACATGCACCTACTTATATAAACATACACCTACATTCACACGCATACCTATACATACATTTACATATACACATTAATAAACAAACATACACACACATATATAAACATACACCTACCTACACACACATACATAAACATACACCTACATACACACATACATAAATATACATCTACATACACACACATACATAAACATACACACACATAAATAAACATGCACCTACATACACAAACATACAACTATGAACACACGCATACATATACATAAAATTCCATACCTACATAAACATACACACATGCTAAACATACCTAAACATACACCTACATACAAACACATACATAACATACATCTGCATACATACACATATATTCACATAAACCTACATACAGACACATACATAAACATGCACCAACATATACCCACATACATAAACACACATCTACATACATACACATATATAATATACACCTACATACAAATACATATATAAGCATACACTTACATACACACACATACACAAACATACAAACACATACACAATGTACAGACAGATATAAACATACATCTACACACATACACATAAATAAACATACACCTACATACCACACATTAACATACACCTACACACACACATATATAATCATAACCCTATGTAAACACACATGCATAAACATACATCTTCATAGACACGAACACACAAACATGAACTACAGACACATACATATATAAACATTTATCTACATACACACACATACATAAACATACACCTGCATAGACACACATATGTAAACATACACTTACATACACACACATACACAAACATACACACATACACAAACATGCAGTTGCATACTCCAACGCTTCACTTCTGCTCACCTCACATCAATACCTCAGCTCCCCCCCACAACACCTCACGTCACCTCAACTCATACTCATCTCATTCACTTCATTTCACTTCAAAAACCTCATCACCTCACGTCACACCTTCTTACCTAACCACTCCCTCACCTCATCTCAACTTATCTTCTCACAACAAACCAACTCACATAACCTCACTTCAGCTCACTTCAATACCTCACCTCATCTCCTCACGTCATCTCTGCTCCTCCCCTCACCTAATAACACTCCAAGCCACATCACCTCACCACAATACTTCCCCTTTCTTCACCACATCACCTCCTCACAATACTTCCCTTAAACACACCTCATGTTAACTCCTTACCTCCTCAAGTCTCCTCACTTCTTATTTACCACACCCACAACACTTCACCTCACCAACCTCACCACAATCCTCACCTCACCTCACCTCCTCATATTATCTCTTTACCTCAAATGAACTCCTCACCTCACCTCAGTAACTTCACCTCACTTCACCTCACCCCAATATGTCAGTTCACATATCCCCCACACTTCCTCCTCACCACTCTCCCTTCACTTCTCATACCTTGCCTCACCTCAAACCTCACCTCACCTCACCTGCTCATCTACTCAGCTCACCTCACATCAGTCATGTCACCTAACCACAACTCACCTCAATTCCTCACCTCATCTCACCTCCTCACTTCCTCATGTCACTTCACCTCACTCACCTCACCCGACCTCCTAACCTCTTCAAGTCACCTCCGTCACCTCGCATTACCCCCTCAACTACTCATGGCACCTCACTTCATCCTTAACTCACTCCACATTACTCACCTCTCCGCCCCACATTACCCACCTCACTTCACGGCCTCATATCAACTCCACACCTCACCTCACCTCATCAACACACGTCACACTAATTCACCATACCTCACCACACCATACCTCCTCTCATCCTCACGTCACATCACCTCTGCAGCTCACTCCACTACAAATCACACACCTCATCTAACCGCAATTCTAACCTCACATCACCTCCTCACCTCACGTCACCTCCCCTCACCTCACCTCACATTAACTCCCACATCAGCTCACTTCCTCCATACATCACACATTTCACTTCACATCACTCACCCGAAGACACCTCACCACACCTACTCACCTCCTCACGTCACCTCAACTCAATTCACCTCACCTCACTCACCTCACGTCACCTCCTCTCCGCCTCACGTCTCCTCACCGCATTTCAAGGTCACTCACTTCACTTCAACTCAACTCATCTCACTTCAATTCTAACCTCACCGCCCCTCCACAACTCATCTCCTCATCCCTCTTCACCTCTCATCACCTCACCTCACTCACTTCATCTCTCCATACCTCACCTCAATTCTTCACCTCACCCCACCTCCACAACTCCTCATATCACCACACCTCCTAATCACCTCACTCCACTTCACTCACATAACCTCCTCACCTCACATCACCTTACCCACCTACACTCACCTCATCAGTCATCCACCTTATCTTCTCACCACAACTCACCTCAATTAAATCACCACAACACATCTAAATTCCTCCCCTCCTCAGCTCCCCACATCACGTTACCTCCTCAACTCACCTCATTTCACTCACCTCACGACAGGTCACCTCAACTCAATTCGTCACCTCACTCCACTCCTCATCTCCCCACGTCACCTGTCTTCACCTCATATCACCTTAAGGCTTCACGTCACTTCACATACCCCTTACCTCAGTCACTTAACTTCACATCACTCACCTCACTTCAAAACAATCCTTACCTCACCTCACCTCCTCACATAATCCCCTCACCTCACCTCACCTCCTCACCTCACCTCATTCACTTCACCTCAACCGAATTCCTCATCTAACTTCACTCGCCTCACCTCCTCATGTCACATCACCTCACTCACCTCACCTCCTCACCTCCTCAAATCACCTCCCCTCACCTCACTTTACCTCAACTACTCCTCACGTCACCTCACTGTTCTTACCTCACTACACCTCACACACTTCATTTCACCACTACACTCACCTCACCTCAATGACTCATATCAACTCCTCACCTCACCTCATTAGCTCACGTTTCAACAATTCACCTTAAATAACCTCACCTCACCTCCTCACATCCTCACGTCACCACACCTCCTTTGCAGCCCACTCCACTTAAACTCACTCACCCCATCTATTCACAATATTAATCTCACCTCACCTGATCTCATCCCCTCTCCCTTCCTCACCTCTTCTAACCTCACCTCACTCACTTCACCTCTCATTACCTCAACTCAAATCCACAACCGCTCACATCACCATACCTCTACACCACCTCACTCAATTCACTTCATTTCACTCACCTCACCTCCTCACCTCATGTCACCTTACCCACCTAAACTTACCTCCTCACCCCACCTCACCTTGTCATCTTTTCACCACAACTCACCTCCCCTCACCTCACTCACCTACCGTCAACTCCCCTCGCTTCAAGCACTTCACTTTAACTCCTCAACTCATGTCACCACAATTCGTCCTTACCTAACTCACTTCACCTCTCTCCCCTCACCACGATCCTCACCTCACCTCACCTCCTCATATCACCTCCTCACCTCACCCCCTCTCACTCAGTTCACCTCAACCCAATTCCTCAGCTCACAACACCTCAAAACCTCCTCCTCACCTCACTGCCTTCACATCTCACCTCACCTCAAATCAAACATCACTGCACCTAACCACCTCATTTTCTCACGAAAACTCACATCACGTCACTCATTTCACCTTACCTTCAATCACCTCATTCCAAACCTCACTTAAACTCTTCATATCATCTCACATCACCTCACCTCCTCACCTCCTCACCCCAATTCACTTCACATAGAATCACCTCCACTACTCACCTCGTCACGTCACCTCACTAAATCAAAACACCTCACGTCTCTAAACTCAGTTGTGGAGGTGTGGTGAATTGAGATATGGAGGTGAGGTGAGGTAAAGAGAAATAATTTAAGTGAGTAAAAGTGAGAAGATGAGGAGGTGAAATGAGGTGAGGTTTGACGTGATGTGACTTGAGTGAGTTGAATTGGAGAAAGTTGAAGTCGTGAGATGATGTGAGAAGGGGTGAGGCGAGGTGAGTGAGGTGACGTGAGCTGTGGTGAGGTTACCTGAAGAGGTGTGTAGGTGAGGTAAAGTGAGGTGAGGAGAATTGAGGTGAGGAGCGTGTGTGAGGTGGTGAGGTGAAGTGAGGATTTTGGTGAAGATAAGTCAGTTAGGTGACGTGGAGTGAGGTAAGGATGAAGTGAGGTGACATGAGGAGGTGATGAGGGATGGTGAGGTGAGGGGACGGGACTTGAGGAGGTGAAGATTTGAGGTGAGTTGAGTTGGGTGTGGTGAAGTGACATGAGGAGTTGAAGAGGTGAGGTGAGGTGAGAAATTGAGGAGAGTTTAAGTTGAAAAGTGTGAGGTGAAGTGAGGTCAGAATAGGAGGGGGTTAGGTCAGGTGAGGTTTGAGGTGAGTTGAGGTTAGAGAAGTGAAGTGAGTGGGGTGATGTTGAGGTGTGGAAGTGAGGTGAGATGTTGAATTGGTTGATGTGAAAGGAGGTGTAGTGAGGGAGGGGAGGTGAGGTGAGGAGGTGAGGTGAGATGAGGAGGTGATGTGAAGGGGTGAGTTGTGGTGAGTTTTGTGCTGAGGTGAGTTGAATCAGGTGAAGTGTATTGAGGTACGTAAGGAGGAAGTGAGTTGATGTGGGGACGTGAGGTGCAAAGGTGAGGTGAAGTGTGATGAGGTGACGTTATTACGTGAGGAGGTGAGGTGAGGATTGATGTGAGGTGAGGTGGGTGAAGTTAGAAGGAGTTTACATGAAATTAGGAGGTGACTAGTTGAGGTTAGGTGAGGTGAGGAAGGTGAAGTGACATGAAGAAGGGATGAGTTGAGGTGAGGTAATTGAAGTGAGTGTAGGAAATGTGAAATGTTGAGGTGAAGTGAGTTGAGGTGAAATGAGTTGAGGTGAGGGGAGGTTTGTGGTGAGATGAGGTGAGAATAGTGAAGTGAAATGAGTGAATCTAGGAGGAGGTGTGGATGTGAGGTGAGCTGAGGAATTTGGGGAGGTGACGTGTGAGGTGAGGTGAGTTGAAGAGGTAAGGAGAGGTGAGGAGATGATGTGAAAAGGTGAGTTGAGGTGAGGATTGTGGTGAGTTAAGTAAGTTGAAGTGAAGTGCATGATGCAAGTAGGAAGTGAGGTGCCTTGGGGAGTTGAGGACGTACAGTGAGGTGAATTGAGGTGAAGTGACGTGAGGAGGTGAGGAGTTGAGGTTAGGTGATGAATAGAGGTGAGGTGAGGTGACGTTAGGTGAGTGAATTGCATTGAGGCGAGGAGGGGCAGTGACGTGAGGAGTTGTGGAGTTGAGGAATTGCAGTGAGGTGATGTGAGGAAGTGAGGTGAGGAGAGGAGATGATGTGGGGAAGTGAGTTAAGGTGAGGATTGTGGAGAGCTGAGGTGAGTGATGTGAGGGGAGGTGAAATTATGTGACATGTAGATGTGAGGAGGTGACGTTAGGTGAGAGGAGTGATGTGAAATGAAGTGAGGAAATGAGAAGTTGAGTTGAGGTATTGAGGTTATGGAGGTAAGGTGAAATAAGTGAGGTGAGATGAGGTGAGGTTTGAGGGGAGGTGTGTTGAGACAAGTGAAGTGAAGTGAGGTGAGGAGAAGTTGTGGAGTTGAGGTGAGCTGAGGAAATGTGTTGAGTTGAGGTGTGTGAAGTGAGGTGAGGTGAGGAGGTGAGGCGAGGTGAGGAGATGATGTGAATAGGTGAGTTGAGGTGAGGATGGGTGGTGATTTGAGGAGGGGAAGAATTCAGGAATTGTGGTGAGGTGAGGAGGGGTGAAATGACTGGGGTGAGGTGAAGTGTGTTCTGGTGAGAAGATGATAAGGTGAGATGAGGTGAGGAGGTAAGGTTAGGTGCATAACAAGACGTGAGGTGAGGAGTTGTGGTGAGTGAATGAGGTGACGGTAGTGGGGAGAGGAGTAGGTGAGGTGATGTTAGGAGTTTTGGACGTGAGGTGAGGTTGGGAATTGAGGTGAGGTACAGAGAGGTGAAGGGCAAGAGGTTAGGTGAAGTGAGGTGAAGAGAGGTGAGGAGATGAGGTGAGGAGGTGTGGTGAGTTTACAATTGAGGTGAGATGAAGTGAGTGGGTTGAAATTAAGTGAGAGAGACGAAAATGATGTGAGGTGATGTGAGGAGTAGAGGAGTTGTGTTGAGTGACGTGAGGTGAGTTGTGGAGGTGAGGTGACGTGAGGCGGTGAAATGTTTGTGTGAGGTGAGTTAAGGAGGTGAAGTGAGGTGAGTAGTTAAGGTGAGGAGGTGACGTGAGGTGATTAGATGATGTGAGGAGGTGAGGAGAGGTGAAGATTGTGGTGAGGTGAATTTAGATGAGTGAGGTAAGCATGACGTGTGGTGATGTGAGGAATTGAAGAGGTAAGGTGAGGTGAGTGAGGTGAAGGGAGGTGAGGGGATGTGATGTGAGGAAGTGAGGAGGTGAGGAAGTGATGTCAGTTGATGTAATGGGAAATGACAGTGGTGATGTGAGTTGAGAAGATGAGGAGGTAAGGTGAGGTGAGGTTTGAGGTGAGAGAAGTGAAATGAATTGAGTAAGGGGAGGAGGAAGTGTGGAGATGAGGTGAGATGAGGAATTGGGTTGCGGTTAAGAGTGGTGTAGTGAATGAAGTGAAGTGAGTTTAGGAGGTGAGGTGAGGTGAGAAGATGTGAGGAGGAGATGTTTTCTGGAGGATTGTGGTTAGGTGAGGTGAGTGAGGTGAAGTGAAGTGAGTGAGGATAGGATGAATTGAGGTGACCTGAGGAGGTGAAGAGAAAAGGTGAGGAGACTGAATTGAGGGGAAGTCAGGGGATGTAATGTGAGGAAGTGAAGAGGTGAGGAGAGGTGAGTAATTGGTTTGAGTTTAGGTAAGGGGAAATGAGTATAGTGAGGTGAGGTGAGAAATTGAGGAGATTTGAGGTGAGGTTTGAAGTGATGTGAAGTGAGAGAAGTGAAGTGAAGTAAGTGAGGTTAGGAGTAGTTGTGGAGGTGAGGTGAGCTGAGGAATTAGGGTGAGGTGAAGAGAGGTGTAGTGAGTGATGTGAGGTGAGGTGAGGAGGTGAAGTGAGGTGAGGAGTTGATGTGTGGAGGTAAGGTGTGGTGAGGATTGTCTTGAAGGGAGGTGAGTGAGGTAAAGTGAAGTGACCGAGGTAAGGAGGAAGTTAGGTGACGTGAGAATGTGAGGAACTGTGGTGAGGTGAGGTGATGGGAGGTGACATGAGGAGGTGAGGAAGTGAGGTGAGTTGAGGAATTGAGGTAAGTTGAGGTGAAGTGAGGTGAGTGAGTTGATGTGAGTTGAGGAGGGGAGGTGAGCTGAGGAGGTGAGTAGGTGAGGAAATTAGGTGAAGTGAAGTGAGTGCAGTGAGGTGTGGAGAGTTGTATTGGGAAGTTGAAAAATTTAGGTGAAGTGAGAAGGTGAGGTTAGGTGGTTAAGGTGAAGTGAGGTGTGGATGTGAGGTGAGTGTAGTGAATGAAGTGAATGAGATGAGGAGGAAGTGAGGAGAGGAGGTGAAATGAGGTGAGGTTTGGATTGAGGTTAGATGAGGTTAATTGAAGTGAAGTGAGAGCTGAAAAGGTGAGGTGACGTGAGGAGGAGAGCAGTAGAGGTGAGGTGAGTGAGGTGAGGGGTGTTGAGGATTTGAATTGATGTGATGAAAAGGGACAATGATGTATTGGGGTGAGATGCAGTGTGTTGAGTGAGGTGAATTGAGGAGGTGATGTGAAGAGAGGATTGTGGTGAGGTGAGGTGAGTGATGTTAGGAGGAGTTTACATGATGTTTGAGGTGAGCAGGTGAGGAGAGTTCAGATGAGTGAGGTGAAGAGACATGAGGAATTGAGTTGAGGTGAAGTAATTGAAGTGAGTGGAGGTAAGGGGAAATGAGTGAGGTGAAGTGAGTTGAGGTGAGAAGATGAGGTGATGAGCTGAGGTGAGTTTTGAGGTGAGATAAGCTGAGAGAAGTGAAGTGAAGTGAGTGAGGTGAGGAGGTTTGGAGTTGATGTGAGCTGAGGAATTGGGGTGAGGAAAAGAGTGAGGTGAGGTGATTTGTAGAGGTAAAGTGAGGTGAGTAGATGATGTGAGGAGGTGAGGTGAGGTGAGTTTTGTGGTGAGCTGAGATGAATAGTAGTGAGTGAGGTAATGAGGAAGTGAGGTCCCTTGGGGAGGTCAGGAGGTAATGTGTAGTGAGGGGAGGTGGTGTGCAGAGGTTAGGAGGTGAGGTGAGGTGAAAAACTGCGGTGAGGTGACGTGAGGTTAGGTGAGTGAACTGAGGTGCGGTGAGGAAGGGAAGTGACATGAGGAGGTGAGGAGGTGAGGAATTGCGGTGACGTGAGTTGAGGTGAAATGAGTTGAGGTGAGGGGAGGAGATTATATGAGGAGTTGAGGAAGATGAGGGTTTTGGAGAGGTGAGGTGAGTGATGTGAAATTATGTGGGTAAGTAAAAACGAAGTGAGGTGACATGAGGAGGTGAGCAGGTAAGGTGAGGTGAATGATGTGAGGGGAGGTTATATGATGTGATGTGTGGATGTGAGAAGGTGAGTTGAGGTGAGGTGAGTGAAGTGAAGAGACATGAGTGGGTGAGTAGGTGAGGTGTGGTGATGAATTAATGTGAGTTGAGGTAAAGTGAAACGAGTGAAGTGAGGTGAGGTGAGAAGATGAGGAGGTGAGGTGAGGTGAGTTTTGTGGTGAGGTGAGGTGAGAGAAGCAATGTGAAATGAGTGAGTAGAAGAGGTGTGGAGGTGAGGTGAGTTGAGGAATTAGGGTGGGGTGAAGAGATGTGAGTTGAGTGAGGTGAGGTGAAGTTTGTGGTGAGTTGAGGTGAGAGAAGTGAAGTGAGGTGAGGATGAGGTGTGGAGGTGAGGTGAGCTGAGGAATTGTGGTGAGGTGAATAGACATGAAGTGAATGAGGTGAGGTGAGGTGAAGATATGAGGAGGTAAGGTGAGGTAAGTATTGTGGTGAGGTGTGTGAGGTGAAGTGTATTTAGTGTGGTAAGGAGGAAGTGAGGTGACAAGGAAGTGAGGAAGTAAGGTGAGGTGAGGTGAAGGGAGGTGATATAAGAAGGTGATGAGGTAAGGTGAGGTGATGAATTGAGGGGAGGTTAGGTGATATGAGTTGAGGAAGGTGAGGTGAGTTGAGGAGGTGAGAAGGTGCCGGGGCCTGCTGGCAGGAGTCAAACAGTTCCTGATTGGGGGCATCGGCCTATATATACAAGATGACAGAAGGGCAAACTGTCTGGTGCAGAATGCAGAATGCAAAGAAACTTTATTCTGGCATGGCTTATATACACACGAACTGCCTACAGATTAGATTCACACACCTTTCTCAAGGACCTCAATCCAATCACTTAAGTATTGCCCACAGATCAATCCAATCAGACATTAATCCAATACTTAAGTCACATACGCCTGGGGGCATCTGGTCGAGGTGGCTGGCCTTGAGATAAGACCTCCCTGCATTCCTGAGATACTTGTACCTGGAATTTAGGAACCTATTCAGTTTCTTTCAGAGTCAGGGCCTGTTCAGGCCTTAGATGGAGACTAGGCACAAAAACACAATCAGTCCTGTCCTGTACTCTTGCTCCTTCTGTCCCAACCGCTCTCCAAAGGTAGATGAGTATTTTGATGAGGTGTAGTGAGTGAGGTGAGGTGAGAAGATGGTAAGTTGAGGTGAGGTGCGGAGGAAGACTTAGGTTGTTAAGGTGACGGGAGGTGAGGAGGTTAGGTGAGTGAAGTGAAATTAAGTGAATGAGGTGAGGAGGACGTGAGGTGACTTGAGGAGTTGTGGTGGTGAGGTGAGGTGAGGAATTGAGTTGAGATGAGGTTAGGTTAGGATTGAGGTTAGATGAGGTGAGAGACTTGACGTGAACTGTGTGAGCTGAAAGGAGGTGTGGTCACAGGAGCAGAGGAGGTGAGGCGATCTGATGGAGGTGAGGTGAGTTGAGGAGGTCAGGAGACGTGAAGAGGTGAATAGGTTAGGTGAGTGGAGGTGAGGTGAATTGCAGTGAGGTGAGGTGAGGATGTGAGGTGAGGAGATGATGTGAGTTGGTGAGATGAGGTGGGGATTGTGGTGAGGTGAAGTGAGTGAGGTGAAGGGAAGGGAGTGAGGTAAGGACGAAGAGAGTTGATGTGACAAGGTGAGGAGGTAAGTTGAAGTGAGTGACCTGAGGAGGTGGGGAGGTGAGTTGTGGTGAGGTGAGTGAGGTGAAGTTATACAAGGAGGTGAGGAGGTGAGGTGAGGTGAGGAAATGAGGTGATTCGAGGTGAGTGAGATGAAGTGTAGTGATTGAGGTAAGGATGAAGTGAGGTGACTTAAGCAGGTGAGGATGTAAGTGGAGGTGAGGAGAGGGGAGGTGACGTGAGGAGGTGAGGATTTGAGGTGAGGTGATTTGGTGTGTGAGGTGAGATCAGGTGAGTTGTGAGAAGATAATAAGGTGATGCAACGAGGTGTGGTTAGGTGGTCAAGGTGACGTGAGGTGAGGATGTGAGGTGAGGTGGGTGAAGTGAAGGGAATTGAATGAGGAGAGGAGGATGTGAGGTGACATGAGAAGTGTGGAGGTGAGCTGAGTTGAACTTTGGTGAGGTGAGAAGTTATGTGAGTGTGGTGAGGTGAGGTGAGGTGCGTAGGGTTTAGGAGATGAGTTGAGGTGAGGTGAAGTTTGGTTTGAGGTAAGATGACGTCAGTGAATTGCTGTGAATTGAGTGAGTGGAAAAGGAGGTGAGGTGACATGAGGAGTAGAGGAGGTAAGGTGAGTTAGTTGAGGTGAGTTGAGTTTAAGTGACCTGAGAAAATTTGTAGGTGAGTTTAGGTGAGGTGAATTGAGGTGATATGAAGTGTGGAAGTGAGGTGAGTTGGGGAGATAATGTGAGGTGGTGAGTTGAGGTTAGGATTGTGGTGAGGGGAGGTGAGTGAGGTGAAGTGAAGTGGGTGAGGTAAGGATGAATTGAGGTGACGTTAGGAGTTGAGGAATAAGGTGATTGTTGTGAAGGGATGTGAGGGGATGTGAAGTGAGGATGTGAGGTGAGGTGAGTGAGATGAAGGAACATGTATAGGTGAGATGAGGTGAGGTGAGGAATTGATGTGAGTTGAGGTGAGGGAAGGTAAGTGACTGAGGTGAATAAAGGTGTAGTGGTGAGGTGAGCTGTGTAATTGTGGTGAAGTGAAGACTGGTGTATTGAGTGAGGTGAGGGAAAGGGAGGATGTGAGGTGAGGTGAGATGATGTGTGGAGGTAAGGTGAGATGAGGATTGTGGTGAGGGGTGGTTAGAGAGGAAAAGTGAACTGAGGTAAGGAGGAAGAGAGGTGATGTGCGGACGTGAGGAGGAATGTGAGGTGAGGTGACGGGACATGATGTGAGGAAGTGAGGAGTTGAGGTGTGGTGAGAAATTGAGGTGAGGTGAGGTGACATGAGTTGAGCAGGGGAGGAGTTGAGTTGTGGTGAGGAATTGAAGTGAGGTGAGGTGACATGAGGAGAGGAGGGGAGGAATTAAGGTGAGGTAAGGTGAGGTGAAGTGTGTGAGGTCAGGGGGAGAGAGTAGGGTTGGGAAGATTATAAATTGAGGTGAGTTGAGGAGGTGAGGTTAAGGGGGTAAGGTGACGTGAGGTGAGGTGCTGAGGTGAGAGAAGTGAAGTGAGTGAGGTGGGGTCACGTGAGGTCAGGAGGGGTGAAGTGAAGTGAGAAGGAGGTTAGGATTGAGGTTAGATGAGGTGAGTTGAAGAGAAGTGAGTGAGCTGAAAATGATGAGAGGTGATGTGAGGAGGATGGGAGGTAGGTCAGGTGAGTGAGGTGAGGAGATCTGAAGATTTTAGGTGATGTAAGGATGTGAGGAGTTGAGGTGAGGAGGTGAGGTGAATTGGGTTGAGGTGAGTTGAGGAGGTTAGTTGAGGGGAGGAGATGATGTGAGGTGAGGTGAGGTGAGGTATGAGGTTAGGTGAGGTGTGTGAATTGAAGTGACGTGAGTGAGGTCAGGAGGAAGTGATGTGCCATGAGGAGTTGTGGAGGACCAGTGAGGTGAGCAATTGAGGTGAGATGAGGTGTGGTGTGTGAGGTGAGGATTGAGGTGAGGTGAGTGAGTTGAGGAGGAGTTTACATAATGTGAGAAAGTGTGGAGGTGAGGTGAAGTGAGTTGAGTGAGGTGAAGTGACATGATGTAAGGAGACGAGGTGAGGGGAGGAATTGAGGTGAGTTGAGGAAAGCTGAAGTGAGTGAGATGAGGTGATTTGTGGTAAGCGGAATGAATTTAGGTGAGGTCTGAGAGGTGAGGTGAGAGAAGTGAAGTGAAGTGAGTGAGGTGAGGAGGAGTTGTGAACTTGATGTGAGCTGAGGAATTTGGGTGTTGTGAAGAGAAGTGAAATGAGTGGGGTAAGGTGAGGTGAGAAGGTGAGTGAAGGTGAGATGATGTGAGGAGGTTAGGTGAGCTCTGTATTGCAGTGAGTTGAGGTGAAGTGAAGTGAGTGAGGTAAGGAGGAAGGAAGGAGATGTGAGGAGTTGAGCAGGTAAGCTGAGGTGAGGTGAAGGGAGGTGACATGTGGAAGTGATGATGTGAGGTGAGGTGAGGAATTAAGTAGAGGTGCTGTGAAATGAGTTGAGTGAGGTGAGGTGAGGTGAGAAGGGGACTTGTCCTGAGGCGGTGAGGAGGTGAGGAAATGAAGTGAGGTGAGGTGAGGTGAATTGAGTGAGGGGAGCTGAGGTGCATTTTGGTGAGAAAATGATAAGGTGAAGTGATGTTAGGAGGTGTGTTTGGTGGGTAAGGTGTGGTGACGGGAGTGTTGAGGTCAGTGTAGTGAAGTGAAGTGGATGAGGTGAGGAGAGGTGAGGTGACATGAGGATTTGTGGAGTGGAGGTGAGGAGGAATACAGGTATAGTGAGAGAGGTTAGATGAGTGAGGAGAGGTGAGGTGAGATGAGGACGGATGAGAAAAGTTTTGGTGAGGTGAGGTAAGGATTGAAGTTTGATGAAGTGAGTGAGTTGTAGTGAAGTGACTGAGCTGAAAAGGAAGTGATGTGACGTGAGGATGAGAGGTGTTGATGTGTGGTTAGTAAGGTGAGATGAGTAGACGTGTGTTGACATGAGTTGAGCAGGTGAGGTGAGGTGAGGCAGTGAGGTGAGGTGAGTGTGGTGAGGGGACGTGACATGACGAGAGGAGGTGAGGTGTGGTAAGGAATTGAGGTGAGGTGACGTGAGTGATTTGAGGTGAGGTGAGTTGTGTTGAGATGATAAGTTGAGGTGAGGTGAGGAGGTGAGTTTGGGGAGGGGAGGTGAAGAATTGAGAGGTGAGGAGAGATGAAGTGAGTGATGTGAGGTGACGGGAGGTGACGAGGGTTGGGGATATGAGGTGAGGAGGTGAGGTGAGGTTAGACCTGAGGTGAGATGAGATGAGTTGAAGTGAAGTGAGTGAGCTGTAAAAGATGTGGAGTGACGTCAGGAGTTGAAGTGCTGTGAGGTGAGTTAGGTGAGGTGAGTTGAAGAGGTGAGGTGAGGTGAGATGATGTGATGAGGTGAGGTGAGGTTAGGAATGAGGTTAGTTTTGGTAATTTGTAATGAGTGAGGTTAGGTGAGTTGAGGTGAGATGATGAAGAGGTTAGGTGAGGTGAGGTTTGTGGTGACGTGAGGTGAGATAAGTGAAGTGAAGTGGGTTGAGGTGAGGTGTGGAGGTGATGTGAGCTGAGGAATTGGGGTGAGGTGAAGAGAGTGAGGAGCGTTGAGGTGAGGACGTGGGGTGAGGTGAGGAGATGAAGTGAGGAGGGGAGGTGTGGTGAGGAATGTGGTGAGGTGAACTGAGTGAGGTGATGTGAGAGAAGTAAGGCCAAATTGAGGTGACATGAGATGGGTTAATGTGAGGTGAGGTGAGGTGAGGGGACATGAGGAACTGAAGAGTTGATTTGAGGAATTGAGGTGAGGTGAAGTGATGTTAGGTGAATGACGTGAGGTGTGGTGACATTAGCTGCAGTGCATTGCGGTGAGAAAATGATAACGTGAGGTGAGGTGAGTAGGTGAGGCAAGGTGTGTAAGTTGACATGAGGTGAGGAAGTGAGGTGTGTGAAG
Source organism: Smutsia gigantea (assembly GCA_032199065.1). Classification (NCBI taxonomy): domain Eukaryota; kingdom Metazoa; phylum Chordata; class Mammalia; order Pholidota; family Manidae; genus Smutsia; species Smutsia gigantea. Next base: position 162,819 of record JAVSCE010013156.1, on the reverse strand, counting down.
TGAGGTGGAGTGAGGGGAGGAGGAGGTGAGGTGACGGGAAGAATTGTGGAGTTGAGGTATTGATCGGAATTGAGTGTAGTTGAGGAGAGGTGAAAGGATTGAGCAGAGGTGAGGTGATGCTAGTAGAGGTGAGGAAATAAGGTGTGGAGGTCCGGTGAGGTTACAATTGAGGTGAGATGAAGTCAGTGTGTTGAAATGAAGTGAGAAAGATGAAAAGGATGTGATTTGATGTGAAGGGTAGAGGATTTGAGGTGGGTGAGGTGAGGTGAGGAGGTCAGGTGGGGTGATTATTGTGGTGAGATTTGGTGAAGAGAAGTGAAGTGTGATCTAAGGAGGAATTGAGGTGAAGTGAGGAGGGGAGGAAGAGAGGTGACTTGACTTGAGGGGAGGTGATGTGAGGTGAGTGTGGTGATGTGAGGTGACGTGAGATGAGTGAGGTGAAGTGAGGTGAGTGTGGTGAAATGATAAGTTGAGGTGAGGTGAGGATGTGAGGTTAGGTGGGTAAGGTGATGTGAGGTGACATGCTGAGGTGAAAGTTGTGAAGTGAATGAGGTGAGGAGGAGGTGAGGTGATGTGAGGAGATGTGGATGTGAGGTGAGCAGGAATTGAGGTGAAGTGAGAAGAGGATAGGTGAGCGAAGTGAGGTGAGGTGAGGTGAGTAGGGGTGAGGAAATGAGGTGAGGTGAGGTAAGGATTGAGGTTCGAAGAGTTGAGTGATTTGAAGTAAAGTGAAAGAGGTGAAAAAGAGGGATGTGACGTGAGATGAGCGAAGGTGAGGTGTGGTGAGTGCAGGGAAATGAGTTGGTGTGAGGTGATGTGAAGAAATGAGATGGTGAAGTGAGTTGAGGTGAGGTGAATTCAGGCGAGGTGAGGTGAGGCGGTGATATAAGGTGACTGTTGCGAGTGGTGGTGACGTGAGGAAGTGAGGAAGTGAGTTGAGGTGAGGAATTGAGGTGAGGTGAAGTGAGTGATTTGAGGTGAGGGAGGAGTTCATGTGATGTGAGGTGAGGAGAGGAGAAATTGAGGAGAGGTGAAGTGAGTGAGGTGAGGTGAGGTGAGCTCTGTTGAGATGATAAGGTGGGGTGTGGTGAGGAGGTGAGTTTAGGTGAGGGGAGGTGAGGAATTGAGGTGGGTTGAAGAGAGGTGACGTGAGTGAGGTGAGGTGAGGAGAGGTGGAGTGAGGTGAGGTGAGGAGTACTGAGGCGGGTTGAGGAGATGAGGGGAGGATAGAATTGAGGTTAGGTGAGGTGGTTGAGATGAAGTGACATGAGGAGGGTAGGAGGCAGGGTAAGGTAATTGAGGTGAGTTGAGGAAAGGTGAAATGGGTGAGGTGAGGTGATTTGTGGTGAGCAGAGAAGCTGAGTGAGGTGATGTTGTGAGGAGAGTTGAGAGAAGTGAAGTGAGGTGAAGAAGATATTTTGTGGTGGGGTGGTATGAGAAATTGGGATGAGGTGAAGAGATGTGAATTGAGTGAAGTGAGGTGAGATGAGGAAGTGAAGTGACGTGAGGAGTTGATGTGAGGAGGTGAGGTGTGTTGAGTATGTCTGTGAGGTGAGAAGAGGAGGTGAGCTGAGGTTAGTGAAGTGAGGTTAGTTGAGATGAGATGAGGTGAGGAGGTGAGTAGTTGAGGTGAGGTGAGGTGAATGATGTTAAGTGAAGGAAGTGAGGTGAGGAGGAGTTGAGGTGATGTGAGTATATGTGGAGGTGAGGAACTGAGGTGAGATGAGGTGTGGAGTGTGAGGTGATATGAGGAGGTCAGGTAGAGTGAAGATTGCGGTGAGGTGAATTTAGTGAGGTCAGGAGGAGTTTACGAGATGCGAGGAGGTGAGGAGGTAAGATGTGATGAGTGAGTGAGGTGAAGTGACATGAGAGGGGGAGGAGGGCAGGTGAGGTGACGTAACGTTAGAGGTTAGATGAGGTGGGTTGAAGTGTAGTGAGCTGAAAAGCCGTTATGTGATGTGAGTTGAGGAGGTGAATTGAGGTGAGAGGTGTGAGGTTAGTTGAGGAGGTGAGGTGAAGTGAGGAGGTGAGCAGATGAGGTGAGGTGAGGTGAGTGAGGTGAAGTGACATGTGGAGGGGATGTGGTGAGGTGAGGTGAGAATTTGAGGTGAGTGGAGGTAATTTGAAATGAGGGAGGTGAGGGGAGTGGAGGTTAGAACGTGAGGAAGTGAGGTGAGGTGAGGTTTGAGGTGAGGTGAGAGAAGTGGAGTGAGATATGGAGGAGGTTTGGAGGTGACAAGAGCTGAGGAATTGTGGTGAGGTGAAGTGAGTGAGTTGAGTTGAGGTGCAGAGGAGAGGTGAGGTGAGGAGATGATGTGAGGAGGTGAGGTGAGGTGAGGATTGTGGTGAGGTGAATTTAGTGAGGTGCGTAGGAGTTTATGAGATGCGAGGATGTGAGCAGGTGTGCTGAGATGAGGTGAGGAGGTGAATTGAGGTGAGGTTTGTGGTGAGGTGAAGTTAAAGTAGTGAAGTGTGTGAGGGGAGGGTGAGGTGTGGAAGTGAGTTGAGTGGAGGAAATGGTGTGAGGTGAGGTGAGGTGAGGAGCGGCGGGGAGGTGAGGACATGCTTGAGGAGGTGAGGTGAGGATGGAGGTGAGGTGGGGTGAGTGAGGTGAGGAAGAGATTAAATGATGTTAAGAGGTGAGCATGTGAGGTGAGGTGAGGGCGGTGAAGTGACAAGAAGAACGGAGGAGGGGAGGTGAAGTATTGAGGTGAGTGGAGGTAAGGTGAAATGAGTGAGGTGAAGTGATTTGTGGTGAGAAGAGGAGGTGAGTTGAGTTGAGTTATGAGTTGAGGGAAGTGAAATGAAGGTAGTGAGCTGAGGAGGATTGTGGAGGTTAGGTGGGCTGAGGAATTAATGTGAGGTGAAGTGATGTGAAGTGAGTCAGGTGAGGTGAGGTGAGGAGGTGAGTTGTGGTGATTATTGTGTTGAGATTTGGTGAAGAGATTTGAAGTGTGAGCTGGGGAATTGTGGTGACGTTAGGAGGGGAGGATGAAAGGTGTGGTGAAATGTGGGGAGGTGGAGTGAGGAGGGGAGGAAGTGCGGTGACTTGAGGAATTGAGGTGAGGTGACGTGAGGTGAGGAGGTGAAGTGTGGTGAGTGTGGTGGGATGATGAGGTGAGGTGACGAGTTGAGGTTAGGTGTTTAAGGTGATGTTAGGTGAGACAGTGAGGTGAGAGTTGTGAAGTGAAGTGAATGGGGTGAGGAGGATGTGAGATGATGTGAGGAATTGTGGATGTGAGGTGAGCGGGAATTGAGGTGAAGTGTGAAGAGGTTAGGTGAGTGAAGTGAGGTGACGTGAGTTAAGGAGGGGTGAAGAGATGAGGTGAGGTGAGGTGAGGTAAGGATTGAGGTTTGATGAGGTGAGTGAGTTGAAGTGAAGTGAGTGAAGTGAGATGGAAGGGATGTGACGTGAGAGGAGGGAAGTTGAGGTGTGGTGAATGAAGTGAAATGAGTTGGGGTGAGGTGATGTGAAGAAGTGAGGTGGTGAAGTGTGTTGACGTGAGGTGAATTCAGGAGAGGTGAGCTGAGGAGTTGAGGTAAGGTGAGTGAGGGAGGGGTGGCGACATGAGGAGGTGTGGAAGTGAGGTGAGTTGAGGCATTTAGGTTAGGTGAAGTGAGAGATTTAGGTGAGGTGAGGATTGCATGTGATGTGAGATGAGGAGAGGATGAATTGAGTTGAGGTGAAGTGTGTGAGGTGAGGTGATTTGTGGTGAGTAGTGAAGGTGAGTTGAAGTGATGTTTATGGTTAGGTGATGTGAGAGAAGTGAAGTGAAATGTGTGAGGTGAGGTGGAGTTCTGGATGTGAGGTGATCTGAGAAATTGGGGTGAGGTGAAGAGACGTGAATTGAGTGAGGTGAGGTGCGGTGAAGAATTGAGGTTACGTGAGAACATGATGTGAAGGGTGAGGTGAGGTGAGGATAGCTGTGACATGAAGTAAGTGAGTTGAAGTGATTTCAGTGCAGAAAGGATGAATTGAGGTGAAGTCAGGAGTTGAGGAGGTAAGGTGAGGTGAGGTCAATTGAAGTGAGGTGAGGTGGGGAGTTGAGGTAAAGATTTGAGGTGACTTGAGGAGAGGTGAAGTGAATGTGGTGATGTGAGCTGGGGAGTTGAGGTGAGGTGAGGAGATAATGTGAGGAGGTGCGGTGATGTGATGGTAGTGAGATGTGTAAGGTGAAGTGTAGTTAGGTATGTGGTAGAGAGGTGACTTGGGGAGGTGAGGAGGTAAGGTGAGGTGAAGTGAGGGGAAGGGATGTGAGGAGGTATGGAGTTGAGGTGAGGTGACGAATTGAGGTGCGGTGAGGTAACGTGATGTCAGTGAAGTGAGGTGAGGTGAGGGGATGATGTGAGGAGGTGAGGTGAGGTGAGTGTGGTGAAGTGAAATGAGTGAGATAAGGAAGAAGTAAAGTGATGTGAGGAGGTGAGGAGGTAGGCTGTGGCTAGGAGGTGGCTTTAGGAGGTGAAGGGGTGAGGTGAGTTTAGGTGAGTGAGGTGAAGTCACATGAGGAGATGAGGAATAGAGGTGAGTTAAGTTTAGGTGAATTGAGTGAGCTTAGGTGAGTTGTATGAAGAGGTGAGGTGAGGAGAGGTGAGAGTAGTGAAGCGAAATGAGTGACGTGAGGAGGAGGTGTGGAAGTGAGGTGACCTGAGGAGCTGGGTTGATTTGGGTGAGGAGAGGTGAGGTGACGATGTGCGGTGAGGTGAGAGATGATGTGAGGAGGTGAGGTGAGGGGAGGAGTGGAGTGGAGATGAGGTGAGGTGAGGTAAAGCTTGAAGTTAGAGGAGGTGACTGAGTTGAAGTGATGAGAGTGTACTGAAAAGCAGTGAGATGTGAGTAGAGGAGGTGCGGTGAGTTGAGAGAGGTGGGGAGAGTTGAGGAGGTGAGGGGAAGTGAGGCGGTGAGCAGATGAAGTGAGGTGAGGTATTTGAGGTGAGTGGAGGTATGGTGAAATGACTGAGGTGAGGGAGGGGAGGTGGGAACGTGAGGAGGTGAGGTGAGGGGAATTTTGAGGTGAGGTTAGGAGTGCATATGAAGAGAGGAAATGATGAGAGGAGGTATTGAGGTGAGGTGAAGTGAGTGAGTTGAGGTGAGGTGAGCTCTGGTGAGATGATAAGGTGAGGTGTGCAGAGTAGGTTAATTTAGTTGAGCAGAGGTGAGGAATTGAGGTGAATTGAGGAGAGGTGACGTGAATGAGGTGAGCTGAGGAGAGGTGGAGTGAAGTGAGGTGAGGAGCATTGAGGAGGTTTGAGCAGAGGGGAGGATAGAATTGAGGTGAGGTGAGGTGGGTGAGCTGAAGTGACATGAGGAGGGTAGGAGGTGGGGTGTGGTAATTGAGGAGTGTGGAGTTAGGTTGAAATGAGTGAGGTGTGGTGATTTGTGGTCAGTAAAGTTTGTGAGTTGGGTGATGTTTGTGGTGAGGTGAGGTGAGAGAAGTGAAGTGAAGTGAGTGAGGTGAGGAGGAGTTTTGGAACTGAGTTGATCTGAGAAACTGTGGTGAGATGAAGAGACGTGAATTGAGTGTGGTGAAGTGAGGTGAGGGAGTTTGGGGACCGGAGGAGATGATGTGAGGTGGTGAGGTGAGGAGGTGAGGTGAGTATGCCGGTGAGGTGAGAAGAGGTGAGATGTGATTAGTGTGGTGAGTTGAGGTGATGAGATGAGGTGAGGAGTTGAGTACGTGAGGTAAGGAAAGGTGAGGTGAGGTGAGTGAAGTTAAGTGAAGGGAGTGAGTTCAGGATGAGGTGAGGTGATGTGAGGATTTGTGGAGGTCAGTAATTGAGTTGAGATGACGTATGGTGTGTGAGGTTATGTGAGGAGGTGAGGTGGGGTGGGGATTGCAGTGAGGTGAGTTGAGTAAGGTGAGGAGGAGTTTTTGAGATGCGAGAAGGTGAGCAGGTGAGGTGAGATGAGGTTAGTGATGTGAAGTGACATGAGGAGGGGAGGAGGTGAGGTGATTTGAGAAATTTGGGTGAGTTGAGTTATGGTGAAATGGGTGAGGTGGGGTGAGTTGAGGTGTGATGAGGTGAGGTGAGGTGAGTGAAGTGAAGTGAAATGAGTGATATGAAGAGGAGTTGTGTAAGTGAGGTGAGCTGAAGAACACTGGTGATGTGGGGTGAGGAGAGGTGAGGTGAGGATGTGCGGTAAGGTGAGGAGATGATGTGACGTGAGATGAAGTGAGGATTGGAGTGGAGATGAGGTGAGTTGAGGTTATGATTGAGGTTAGATGAGGTGATTTGAAGTGAAGTGATTGAGCTGAAAAGCCCTGAGGTGATGTAAGTTGAGGAGGTGAGTTGAGGTGAGAGAAGTGTGGTGAGTTGAGGAAGTGAGGGGAAGTGAGGAGGTGAGCAGATGAGGTGAGGTGAGGTGAGTGAGTTGAAGTGACATGAGGAGGGGATGAGGTGAGGTGAGTAATTGATGTGAGTGGAGGTAAGGTGAAATGAGTGAGGGGAGGGAAGTTGAGGTGAGAAATTGAGGAGGTGAGGTGAGGTTTGAAGTGAAGAGAGAGAAGTGAAGTGTGTGAGATGTTTAGGAGGTGTGGAAGTGAGGTGAGCTGCAGAATTGGGTTGAGGTGAAGTGAGTGAGTTGAGTTGAGGTGTGGAGTTGAGGTGAGGTGAGCAAATGATGTGAGGAGGTTAGGTGAGGATTGTGCTGAGGTCAGGTGATTGGGGTAAAGTGAAGTGAGTAAGGTTAGGACGGAGTGAGGTGGGATGTGGTGCTGAGGAGGTTAGGTGAGTTGTGTGAGGTGAGGGGAGGTGAGGGTATGTGACTTGAAGAATTGAGGAATTGAGTTTGGGTGAGGAATGGAGGTGAGGTGACATGAGGTGAATGTGAGTTGAGGTGAGGAGGGGCACTGATGTGAGGAGGTGAGGAATTGTGGTAAGGTGATGTGAGGTGAGGTAAGGTGAATTGTGGTAAGGTAAGGTGATGTGAGGTGAGGAGGTGAATAGAGGTGAGTTTTGTGTTGAGGTGCAGTTAGAGAAGTGAAGTGCACGAGGTGAGGGGGATGTGTGGAAGTGAGGTGAGTTGAGGAATTATTGTGAGGTGAAGAGGGTTTAGTGAGTGAGTTGAAGTGAGGTGAGGAGCGGGGGTGAGGTGAGGAGATGACTTGAGGATGTGAGCTGTGGTGATCATTGAGGTGAGGTGGGGTGAATGAGGTGAGGAGGAGATTAAATGATGTTAGGAGGTGAGTATGTGAGGTGAGGTGAGGTGAGTGAGGTGAAGTGACAGGAGGAGCGGAGGAGGGGAGATGAAGTATTGAGGTGAGTGCTGGTAAGGTGAAATGTGTGTGGTGAGGTGATTTGTGGTGAGAAGAGGGGGTGAGTTGAGGTGATGATTGTGGTGAGGTGAGGTGAGAGAAGTGAAATGAAGTGAGTGAGATGAGAGGTGTGGAGGTTTGGTGAGCTCTGGAATTTGTGTGAGTTGAAGACACTTGGAGAGTGAGGTGAGGTGAGGTGAAGTGAGGAGGTGAGGTGTGGTGAGTACTGTCTTGAGATTTTGTGAAGAGAATGGAAGTGTTAGCTAAGGAGGAAATGAGGGGATATGAGGAGTGGAGGAGGTAAGGTTTGGTGTAATGAGGGGAGTTGAAGTGAGGAGGTGAGGAAGTGAGGTGAGTTGAATTATTGAGGTGAGGGGACAGGAGGATTGTGTGATGATGTGAGGTGATGTGAGGTGGGTGAGGTGAAGTGAGGTGAGTGTGGTGAGATAATTTTAGGTGAGGTAAGGAGGTGAGATTAGTTGGTTAAGGTGACGTGAGGTGAGACGGTGAGGTGAGTGTTTTGAAGTGAAGTGAATGAAGTGAGGAGGAGGTGAAGTGGTGTGAGGAGTTGTGGATGTGGTTTGAACAGGAATTGAGGTGAAGTGAGAAGAGGTTAAGTGAGTGTAATGAGCTGAGGTGAGGTGAGGTAAGGATTGAGGTTGAATGAGGTGAGTGATTTGAAGTGAAGTGAGTGAGCTGAAAAGGAAGGATGTGATGTGAGAGGAGAGATGTTGACGTGTGGTGAGTGAAGTGAAATGAGTTGGGGTGACGTGATGTGAAGAAGTGAGATGGTGAAGGTGTTTGAGTTGAAGTGAATGCAGCTGAGATGAGGTGAGGTGTTGAGGTAAGGTGAGTGTGGTGAGGGTTGGTGACGTGAGGAGGTGAGGAAGTGGGTTTAGGTGAGGAATTTAGGTGAGGGTAAGTGACTGATTTGAGGTGAGTTGAAAATTGCATGTGAGGTGAGGAGTTGAGGAGAGGAAGAATTGAGGTGAGGTGAAGTGATTGAGGTGATTTTATGTGTGCACTGGTGAGATGATAATGTGAGGTGTAGTGTGGAGGTGAGGTTAGGTGAGGGTAGGTGAGGAATTGAGGTGAGTTGAGGAGAGGTGACGTGAGTAAGTTGAGGTGAAGAGAGGTGGATTGATGTGAGGTGAGGAGAGTTGAGGCGGGTTTGGGAGATGAGGGAGCTTTGAGATGAGGTGAGGTGAGGTGGGTTAACTGAAGTGACATGAAGAGGGGAGGAGGTGAGGTGAGGTTATTGAGGTGAGTGAAGGTAAGTTGGAATAAGTGAGGTGAGGTGATTTGTGGTGAGTAGAGGTGGTGAGCTGAGGTGATGTTTGTGGTGAGGTGAGGTGAGAGAAGTGAAGTGAAGTGAGTGATGTGAGGAGTTGTGGAGATGAGGTGATCTGAGAAATTGGGGTGAAGAGACGTGAATTGAGTTAGGTGAAGTGAGGTGAGGAAGTGAGGTGACATGAGGACATGATATGAGGAGGTGAGGTGAGGGCTGTGAGGTTAGTTAAGTGTGGTGAAGTGATTTGAGTGAGGATTGGATGAAGTGATGTGAGGACAGGAGTTGAGGATGTAATGTGAAGTGAGGTCCTATGAAGTGAAGTGAGGTGAGGAGTTGAGGTGAATAATTGGGGTGAGGTGAACAGAGGTGAAGTGAGTCAGGTGAGCTGAGGGTAGGAGGTGAGGTGAGGTGAGGAGATGATGTGAGGAGGTGTGTTGATGTGATGACTGTGGTGAGAAGTGTGAGGAGATGTGTAGTGTGTGAGGTAAGGAGGTAGTGGAGTGACTTGGGGAGGTGAGGAGATAAGGTGAAGTGAAGTGAGAGGAGGTGAAGTAAGGAGGTATGGAGGTGAGGTGAGGTGACAAATTGAATTGTAGTGAGGTGATGTGAGGGTGGTGAAATGAGGTGCGGTGAGATGATGTGAGGAGGTGAGCTGAGGTGAGGATTGTGGTGAGATGAGTTGAGAGATTCGAAGTGAAGTGAGTGAGATAAGGACGATGTGAAGTGACGTGAGGAGGTGTGGAGTTATGGTGTGGTGAAGAGGTGACTTTAGGAGGTGAGGAAGTGTGGTGTGTTTAGATGAGTGAGATGAAGTGACAAGAGGAGCTGAGGAGATTGGGTGAGGTGAGGAATTGTGGTGAGTTAAGGTTAGGTGAAATGAGTGAGGTCAGGTGAGGTGAGGTGTGTTTGAGTGAGCTGGAAAGTAGTTGAGGTAATGTGAGGAGAAGAGGAGGGGAGGTGAGATTAGTGAGGTGAGGTGAGTTGAGGAGGTGAGATGAGGTGAGTAGGGGAGTAGATGAGGTGAGGAAAGTTGAGGTGAGGTGAGTGAAGTTAAATGAAGGGTGTGAGGTGAGGTGTGTGGAAGTAAGTTGAGCTGAGGAATTTGTGTGAGGTGAAGAGACGTGAAGTGAGTGAGGTGAGGTGAGGTGACGAGGTGAGGTGTGGTGATTATTGTGGTGAGATTGGTGAAGAGAATTGACATGTGAGTTAAGGAGTAATTGAGGTGACGTGAGGAGGGGAGGAGGTAAGGAGTGGTGAAATGAGTGGAGGTGAATTGAGGAGGGAAGGAAGTGTGGTGACATGAGGATTTGAGGTGAGGTGACGTGAGGAGAGTGTCGTGATGTGAGGTGAGTGAGGTGAAGTGAGGTGAGTGGTGTGAGATGATAAGTTGAGGTGAGGTGTGTAGGTGAGGTTAGGTGGGTAAGGTGACATAAGGTGAGACGGTCAGGTGAGTGTTGTGAAGTGAAGCGAATGAGGTGAGGTTATGTGAGGATTTGTTGATGTGAGGTGAGCAGGAATTGAGGTGAAGTGAGAAGAAGTTAGGTGAGTGAAGTGAGGTGAGGTGAGGTGAGGAGGGGTGAGGAGATGAGGTGAGGTGAGTTGAGGTAAGGATTGAGGTTCGATAAAGTGAGTGAGTTGAAGTGAAATGAGTGAGCTGAAAATGAAGGGATGCGACCTGAGAAGAGAGAAGTTGAGGTGTGGGGAGTGAAGTTAAATGTGTTGGGGTGAGGTGATGTGAAGAAGTGGGATGGTGAAGAGAGTTCAATTGAGGTGAATTCAGGCGAAGAGAGATGATGATGTGAGGTAAGGTGAGTGTCGTGAGGCGGGGTGATGTGAGGAGGTAAGGAAGTGAGTTAAGGTGAGGAATTTAGTTGAGGTGAAGTGAGTGATTTGAGGTGAAGTGAGGAGTGCATGTGACGAGATGAAATGAGAGGAGGAATTGAGGTGACGTGAAGTGAGTGAGGTGAGGTGAGGTGAGCTCTGCTGAGATTATAAGGTGAGGTGTGGTGAGGAGGTTAGGTTAGGTGAAGGGAGGTGAGGAATTAAGGTGAGTTGAGGAGAGGTGACGTGAGTGAGGTGAGATGAGGAGAGGTGGAGTGAGGTGAGCTGAGGAGGGTTTAGGCGGGTTGACGTGATGAGGGGAGGTTAGAATTGTGGTGAGGTGTAGTGGGTGACCGGAAGTGACATGTGTAGGCGAGGAGGTGAGGTGAGGTAATTGAGGTGAGTGGAGGTAAGGTGAAATGAGTGAGGTGAGGTGATTTGTGGTGAGTTATGGAGGTTAGTTGAGGTGATGTTTGTGGAGAGGTGAGGTGAGAGAAGTGAAGTGAAGTGATTGAGGTGGTTAGGAGTTGCGGACTTGAGACGATCTGAGAAATTGGTGTGAGGTGTGGAGACGTGAATTGAGTGAGGTGAGCTGAGGGGAGGAAGTGAGGTGACATGAGATGATGTGAGGAGGTGAGGTGAGGTGAATATGACTGAGGTGAGGAGAAGAGGAGGTGAGGTGAGATTAGTGAAGTGAGGTGAGTTGAGATGAGATGAGGTGAGGAGGTGAGTAGGTGCAGTGAGGAAAGGTGAGGTGAGGTGAGAGAAGTTAAGTGAAGGGAGTGAAGTCAGGACGAGGTGAGGGGATATGAGGATTTACGGAGGTGAGGTATTGAGCTGAGGTGAGGTGTGGTGTGTGAGGTGATGTGAGGGGGTGAGTTGCTGTGAGTATTGTTTTGAGGTGAGTTTAGTGAGGTGAGGAAGAGATTACGGGATGCAAAGAGGTGAGGAGGTGAGTTGAGATGATGTGAGTGAGGTGAATTGAGGTGACGTTTGTGGTGAGGTGTAGTTAGAGAAGTGAAGTGTGCGAGCGCGGCGGGAGTTGTGGAAGTGAGGTGAGTTGAGATATTGGTGTGCGGTGAAAATGGTTTAGTGAGTGACGTGAGGTGAGGTGAGGAGCAGATGTAAGGTGTGGAGATGACTTGAGGAGGTGAGGTGAGGTAAGGTTTGAGGTGAGGTGAGTGAGGTGAAGTGACAGGAGGTGTGGAGGAGGGGACGTGAAGTTTTGAGGTGAGTGGAGGTAAGGTGGAATGAGTGAGGTGAGGTGATTTGTGGTGAGACGAGGAGGTGAGTTGAGGTGAGGTTTGATTGAAATGAGAGAATTGAAATGGAAGGAGTTGAGGAGTGTGGAGGTAAGGTGAGCCGAGGAATTTGTGTGAAGTGAAGACAGGTGAAGAGAGTGAGGTGAGGTGAGGGGAGGAGGTGAAGTGTTGTGATTATTGTGGTGAGATTTGGTGAAGAGAATAAAAGTGTGAGCTAAGGAGGAATTGAGGTGACTTGAGGGGAGAAGGTAACGTGTGCTGAAATTATGGGTGGTGAAATTAGGGGAGGAAGTGAGGTGACTTGAGGAATTGAGGTGAGGTGACGTGAGGTGAGTTTGGTGATATGAGGTGAAGTGAGGTGAGTGTGGTGAGATGATAAGTTTAGGTGAGGTGAGGAGGTGAGGTTAGGTAGGTAAGGTGACGTGAGGTGAGATGGTGAGGTGAGTGTTGTGAAGTGAAGTGAATGAGGTGAGGTGGAGGTGAGGTGGTGTGAGGAGTTGAGGATGTGAGTTGAGCAGGAATTGAGGTGAAATGAGAAGAGGTTAGTGAGTGAAGTGGGGTGAGGTGAGGTGAGGAGGGGTGAGGAGATGAGGTGAGGTGAGGTGAGGTAATAATTGAGGTTCGATGAGGTGAGTTAGTTGAAGTGAAGTGAGTGAGCTGAAAAGGAAGGGATGTGACATGAGAGGAGAGAAGGTGAGGTGTGGTGAGTGAAGTGAAATGAGTTGCGTTGAAGTGATGTGAAGAAGTGAGATGGTGAAGTGTGTTGAGGTGAGGTGAATTCAGGCGACGTGAGCTGATGAGCTGAGGTAAGGTGGGTGTGGTGATGTGTGGGGACATGAGGAGTTGCAGAACAGATTTGAGGTTAGGAATTTTGGTGATGTGAAGTGAGTGACTTGAGGTGAGTTCAGGAGTGCATATGATGGGACGAGGTGAGGACAGGAGGAATTGAGGTGAGGTGAAGTGACTGAGGTGCGGTGAGGTGAGGTCTGGTGATATGATAAGGTGAGGTGTGGTGAGGATTTGAAGTTATGTGAGGGGAGGTGAGGAATTGAGGTGAGGAGAGGTGGAGTGAGTTGAGGTGAGGAGAGTTGGAGTGAGGTGAGGTGAGGAGGGTTGAGGTGGGTTGAGGAGATGAGGGGAGGTTAGAATTGTGGTGAGGTGAGGTGGGTAATGTGAAGTGACATGAAGAGGGGTGGAGGTGAGGTGAAGTATTTGCGGTTATTGGAGGTACGTTGAAATGAGTGAGGTGAGGTTATATGGGTGAGTAGAGGAGGTGAGTTAGGTGATGTTTGTGGTGAGGTGAGGTGAGAAAGTGAAGGGAATTGAGTGAGGTGAAGAGGAGTTGTGGAGGGGCAGTGTCCTGAGAGATTGGGGTGAAGTGAAGAGACGTGAAATGAGTGAGGTTGGGTGAGTTGAGGTGTGATGAGGTGAGGTGAGGTGAGAGAAGTGAAGTGAAATGAGTGATTTGATGAGGTGTGGAAGTAAGGTGAGCTGAGGAGCTGGGGGGATGTGGAATAAGGAGAGGTGAGATGAGGATGTGCAGTGAAGTGAGGAGGTGATGTGAGGAGGTGAGGTCATGTGAGGAGTGAAGTGGTGATGAGGTGAGGTGAGGTAACGTTTGAGGTTATATGAGGTGTGTTGAAGTGAAGAGAGTGAGCTGAAAAGCCATGAGGTGATGTGAGTTGAAGAGGTTAGTTGAGGTGAGATGGGTGAGGTGAGTTGAGGAGTTGAGGGGAAGTGAGGAGGTGAGCAGATGAGGTGAGGTGAGGTGACTATTTGAGGTGAGTGGAGGTAAGGTGAAATGAGTGAGGGGAGGGGAGTAGAGGTGAGATGGTGAGGAACTGAGGTTTCTGGTGAGGTGATAGAAGGGAAGTGTGTGAGATGAGAAAGAATTGTAGAGGTGAGGTGAGCTGAGCAAGTGCGGTGAGGTGAAGTGAGTTGAGTTGAGGTGTGAAGGTGAGGTTAGGTGAGGAGATTATGTGAGGAGGTGAGGTGAGGTGAGGATTGTCATGAGGTGTGGTGAGTGGGGTGATGTGAAGTGAGTAACGTTAGGACGGAGTGAGTTTAGGTGAGGAGTTGAGAATGTTAGGTGAGTTGTGTGAGGTGAGGGAAGGTGAGGGGATGTGACATGATGAGTTGAAGAAGTGAGTTGGGGAGAGGAATGGAGGTGAGGTGACCTGAGGTGAATGAGGTGAGTTGAAGTGAGGAGCGGCATTGACGTGAGGAGGTGAGGAATTGTGGTAAGGTGAGGTGAGGTGAGATAAGGTGAGTTGTGGTGAGATATGGTGAGGTGAGGTGAGGAGGTGAGGTGTGGTGATTATTGTGGTGAGGTTTGGTGAAGAGAATTAAATTGTGAGCTGAAGATTTGAGGTGAGGTGAGGAGTGGAGGAGGTATGTGTGGTTAAATGAGGGTAGGTGAAGTGAGGAGGGGAGGAAGTGAGGTGACGTGACAATTGAGGTGAGGTGACGTGAGGTGAGTGTGGTGATGTGAGGTGATGTGAGGTGAGTGAGGTGAAGTGATGTGAGTGTTGTGAGAAGATGAGGTGAGGTGAGGAGGTGAGTTTAGGTGGATAAGGTGACATGAGGTGAGATGGGGAGGTGAGTGCTTTGAAGTGAAGTTAATGAGGTGAGGAGGAAATGAGGTGATGTGATGAGTTGTGGATGTGAGGTGAGCAGGAATTGAGTTGAAGTGAGAAGAGATTAGGTGAGTGAAGTGAGGTGAGGTGAGGAAGGGTGAGGAGATTAGGTGAGGTGAAGTGAGGAGGGGTGAGTAGATGAAGTGAGGTGAGGTGTGGTAAGGATTGAGTTTCAATGAAGTGAGTGAGTTTAAGTGCAGTGAGTGAGCTGAAAAGGAAGGTATGCGACGTGAGAGGAGAGAAGGTGAGATGTGGTGAGTGAAGTGAAATGACTGTGTTTGAGGTGATGTGAAGTGAGATGGTGAAGTGAGTTGGGGTGAGGTGAATTCATTCAAGGTGAGCTGAGGAGGTGACGTAAGGTTAGTGTGGTGAGGGTTGGTGAGGTGAGGAGGTGAGGAATTGAGTTGAGGTGAGGAATTTAGGTGAGGTGAAGTGAGTGATTTAAGGTGAGGTGAAGGGTGCATGTGATGTGAGGAGGTGCGGAGAGGAGGAATTGAGGAGAGTTGAAGTGAGTGAGGTGAGGTGAGGTGAGCCCTGGTTAGATGAAAAGGTGAGTTGTGGTGAGGACTTGAGGTTAGGTGACGGGAGGTGAGGAATAGTGGTGAGTTGAGGAGAGGTGACATGAGTGAGGTGAGGTGCGGAGAGGTGGAGAGAGGTGAGGAGGAGGGTTGAGGTGGGGTGATTAGATGAGGGGAGGTTAGAATTGAGGTGAGGTTAGGGGGGTGATTTGTTGTGACATCAGAGGGCAGGAAGTGAGGTGAGGAAATTGAGGTGAGTGGAGGTAAGTTGAAATGAGTGAGGTGAGGTTATTTGTGGTGAGTAGAGGACGTGAGTTGAGGTGATGATTGTGGTGAGGTGAGGTGAGAGAAATGAATTGAAGTGAGTGAGGTGAGGAGGACTTGTGGATGTGTGGGGATCTGAGAAATTGGGGAAAGGTGAAGAGACGTGAACTGAGTCAGTTGAAGTGAGGTTAGGTAATGAGGTGACGTGAGGAGATGATGTGCAGAGGTGAGGTGATGTGAGAATGTCTGTGAAGTGAGTAAAGTTTAGGTGAGGTGAGATTAGTGGTGTGAGGTGAGTTGAGGTGATGAGATGAGGTGAGGAGGTGTGTAGGAGAGGTGAGGAAATGTGAGGTGAGGTGAGTGAATTTAAGTGAAATGAGTGAGGTGATGAGGAGGTGTGGAAGTGAAGTGAGCTGAGGAACTTGGGTGATGTAGTGTGAGGAGAGGTGGTGTGAGGATGTGCGGTGAGGTGAGGAGATTATTTGAGTACGTAAGGTGAGGTGAGGAGTGGAGTGGAGATGAGGTGAGTTGAGATAACGTTTGAGGTTAGATGAGGTGAGTTGAAGTGAAGTGAGTGAGCTGAAAAGCCGTGAGGTGATGTGAATTGAGGAAGCGACTTGAGGTGAGAGGTGATGTGAATTGAGGAGGTGAGGGGAAGTGAGGAGTTGAGCAGATGAGGTGAGGTGTGTGTGGTGATGTGACATGAGGAGGAGATGAGGTGAGGTGAGGGAAGTATTTGAGGTGAGTTGAGGTAAGGTGAAATGAGTGAGGTGAGGGGAGTTGGGGTGAGAAGGTGAGGAGGTGAGGTGTGGTAAGTTTTGAGGTGATGTGAGAGAAGTGATGTGTGTGAGATGAGGAGGAGGTGTGGATGTGAGGTGAGCTGAAGCATTGGGTTGAGGTGAAGTGAGTGAGTTGAGTTGAGGTGCGGAGGTGAGGTGAGGTGAGGAGATGATGTGAGGAGGTGTCCTGAGTTGAGTATTGTGGTGAGGTGAGGTGAGTGGTGTGAAGTGAAGTGAGTAAGGTTAGGACGATGTGAGGTGAGATGAGGAGTTGAGAAGCTTAGGTGAGTTGTGTGAAGTGATTGTAGGTGAGGGGATGTGACTTGAATAGTTGAGGAAGTGAGTTGGGGTGAGGAATAAAGGTGAGGTGAATTGAGTTGAATGAGGTGAGCTGAGGTGAGCTGCATTGACGTGAGTAGGTGATGAATTGTGGTAAGGTGAGGTGAGGTGAGGTAATGTGTGTTGTCCTGAGAAAATGATATGGTGTGGTGAGGTGAGATTTGAGGTGAGGTGAGAGAAGTGAACTGAGATGAGGAGGAGGTGTGGAGGTGAGGTGAGCTGAGGAATTGTGGTGAGGTGAAGTGAGTGAGTTGAATTGAGGTGCCGAAGTGAGGTGAAGTGAGGAGATGATGTGAAGAGGTGAGGTGAGTTAAGGATTGAGGTTTGATGAGGTGATTGAGTGGAAGTGAAGTGAGTGAGTTTAAAAGGAAGGGATGTGAAATGAGAGGAGAGAAGGCAAGGTGTGGTGAGTGAAGTGAAATGAGTTGGGGTGAGGTGATTTGAAGAAGTGAGATGGTGAAATGGGTTGAAGTGAGGTGAATTCTTGTGAGGTGAGCTGAGGACGTGAGGTAAGGTGAGTGTGGTGAGGGGTGGTGACGTGAGGAAGTGAGTGGTGGTGAGGAATTTCGGTGAGGTGAAGTGAGTGATTTGAGGTGAGGGGAGGAGTTCATGTGACATGAGGAGGTGAGGAGGGTAGAAATTGAGGTGAGGTGATGTGAGTGAGGTGAGGTGAGGTGAACTCTGGTGAGATAAGGTGAGGTGTGGTGAGGAGGTGAGGTTAGGTGAGGGGAGGTGAGGAATTGAGGTGAGTTGAGGAGAGGTGACGTGAGTGAGGAGAGGTGAGGAGAATTGAGTCGGGTTGAGGAGATGAGGGGAGGTTAGAATCGAAGTGAGGTGAGGTGGGTGAGCTGAAGTGACATGTGGATGGGAGGACATGAGGTGAGGAAGTTGAGGTGAGTGGAGTTAAAGTGAAATGCATGAGCGGAGGTGATTTGTGGTGGGTAGAGGAGGTGTGTTGAGGTGATGTTTGTGGTGAGGTGAGGTGAGGAGGTGAATTGAGGTGAGGTTTGTGGTGAGTTGAAGTTAGAGAAGTGAAGTGTGCGAGGTGAGTGGGAGGTGTGGAAGTGAGGTGAGTTGAGGAAATGGTGTGAGGTGGAGTGGGGTTTAGTAAGTGTGTTGGGGTGAGGTGAGGAGTGGAGGTGAGGTGTGGAGATGACTTGAGGTGAGGTGTGTTGAGGATTGAGGTGATGTGGAGTGAGTTGAGGAGATTAAATGATGTTAGAATGTGAGCTTGTGAGGTGAGGTGATGTGAGTGACAGAAGTAGCAGTGGAGGTCTAGTGAAGAATTGAGGTGTTTGGAGGTAAGTTGAAATGAGTGAGGTGAGGTGATTTGTGGTGAGTAGAGGAGGTGAGTTGAGGTGATGTTTGTGGTGAGGTGAGTTGAGAGAAGTGAAGTGAAGTGAGGGGAGGAGGAATTGTTGAAGTAAGGTGGTATGAGTAATTGTGGTGAGATGAAGAGAAGTGAATTGAGTGAGGTGAGGTGAGGAATTGGGGTGACGTGAGGAGTTGATATGAGGAGGTGAAGTCATCTGAGTATGTCTGTGAGGTGAGGAGAAGAAGAGGTGAGGTGAGATTAGTGAGGTGAGGTGAGTTGATTAGATGAGATGAGGTGAGGAGGTGAGTAGGTGCGGTGAGGAAAGGTGAGGTGAGGTGAGTGAAGTTAAGTGAAGTGAGTGAGGTCAGGAGGAGGTGAGGTGATGTGAGTATTTGTGGAAGTGAGGTATAGAGGTGAGATGAAGTGTGGTGTGTGAGGTGATGTGAGGAGGTGAGGTGGGGTGAGGATGGCGGGGGCGTGAGTTTAGTGAGGTGGGGCAGAGTTTACGAGTTGTGAGGTGAGCCATTGAGATGAGATTAAGTGAGTGAGGTGATGTGACATGAGGAAGTAAGAGGGGAGGGGAGGTGAGGAATTGAGGTGAGTGGAGTTAAGGTGAAATGAGTGAGGTGGAGTGAGTTGAGGCACGATGAGGTGAGGTGAGGTGAGAGAGGTGCAGTGAAATATGTGACGTGATGGTGAGGTGTGGAAATGAGGGGAGCTGAGGAACTGGGTTGATGTGGGGTGAGGAGAGGTGAGGTGAGCATGTGCGGTGTGAGGAGATCATGTGAGGATGTGAGGTGAGGTGAGGTGTGGAGTGGAGATGAGGTGAGGTGAGGTAACGATTGAGGTTAGATGAGGTGAGTTGAAGAGAAAGGAGTGAGTTGAAAAGCCGTGAGGTGATGTGAGTTGAGGAGGTGAGTTGAGTTGAGAGAGGTGATGTGTGTTGAGGACGTGAGGGGAAGTGAAGAGGTGAGCAGATGAGGTGAGGTGAGGTGTGTGAGGTGAAGTGACATGAGGAGGGGATGAGGTGAGTTGAGGTGAGCTGAGGAATAGTGGTGAGGTGAAGTGAGTGAGTTGAATTGAGGTGCGGTGGTGAGGTGAGGTGAGGAGATGATGTAAGGACGTGAGGTGAAGTGAGGATTGTGGTGAGGTGAGTTGAGTGTGGGGAAGTGAAGTGAGTAATAGGACGGATTCAGGTGAGAAGATTAGTTGAGGAGGTTAGGTGAGTTGTGTGACGTGCAGTGAGGTGAGGTGATTTGACTTGAACAGTTGAGGATGTCAGTTGGCGTGAAGAATGAAGGTGAGTTGATGTGAGGTGAATGCGGTGAGTTGAGGAGAGGAGGGGCATTGATGTGAGGCGGTGAGGAATTGTGGTATGGTGAGGTGAGGTGAGGTAAGGATTGAGGTTCGATGAGGTGAGTGAGTAGAATTGAAATTAGTGAGCTGAAACGGAAGGATGTGACGTGAGAGGAGAGGTGAGGTGTGGTGAGTGAAGTGAAATGAGCTGGGGTGAGGTGATTAGAAGGAGATGGTGAATTGAGTTGAGGTGAGGTGAAATCAGGCGAGCTGAGCTGAGGAGGTGAGGTAAGGTGAGTGTGGTGTGGGGTGGTGACATGAGGAGGTGAGGATGTGAGTTGAGGTGAGTAATTTAGGTCAGGTGTAGTGAGTGATTTGTGGTGAGGTGCGGAGTTCATGTGACATGAGCAGGTGAGGAGAGGACGAATTGAGTTGAGGTGAAGTGAGTGAGGTGAGCTCTGGTGAGATGATTAGGTGATTTGTGGTGAGAGGTGAGTTTAGGTGATGGGAGTTGAGGAATTGAGGTGAGTTGAGGAGAGGTGACGTGAGTGCGGTGAGGTGAGGAGAGGTGGAGTGAGGTGTGAAATTTAGGTGAGTGGAGTTAAGGTGAAATTAGTGAAGAGGGGTGAGTTGAGGTGCTATGAGGTTATGTGTGGTGAGAGAAGTGAAGTGAAATGAGTGACATGAGGAGGAGGTGTGGAAATGAGATGAGCTGAGTAACTTGGGTGATGTGAGGTGAGGACAGGTGAGGTCAGGTTGCGCAGTGAGGTGTGGAGATGATATGTGGAGGTGAGGTGAGGTGAGGAGTGGAGTGGAGATGAGGTGAGGTGTTGTAACTTTTGAGTTTTGATCAGTTGAGTTGGAGAAGTGAGTGAGCTGAAAAGCCATGGTGATGTGAGTTGAGGAGGTGAGGGGTAGTGAGGAGGTGAGCAGATGAGGTGAGGTGAGGTGAGTGACGTGAAGTGACATGAGGAGGGGTTGAGGTGAGGTGAGCTGAGTATTTGAGGTGAGAGCGCTTAAGTTGAAATGAGTGAGGTGAGGGAGTTGAGGTGAGGAGGTGAGGTGAGAGAAGTGAAGTGAGTGAGATGAGGAGGTGTGGACGTGTCGTGTTGGGATGATGTGGGGTGAGAAGAGGTGAGGTGAAGTTTTGCAGTGAGGTGAGATGATTTGAGGAGATGAGGTGTGGTGAGGATTGCTGTGGAGATGATGTGAGTTGAGATAACGATTGAATTTAGATGAGGTGAGTGAGATGAAGTGAAGGGAGTGAGATGAAAATCAAATAGGAGATGTGAGTAGAGGAGGTGAGGTGAGGTGAGAGAGGTGATGTGAGTTGAGGAGTTGAGGGGAAGTGAGGATGTGAGCAGATGGGGTTAGGTCAGGTGAGTGAGATGAAGTGACATGAGGGGATGAGATGATATTAGGTGAGTATTTATGAGGTGAGTGGAGGTAAGGTGAAATGAGTGAAGTGAGGGGAGTTGAGCTGAGAAGGTGAGGAGGTGAGTTGAGGTGATTTTTGAGGTAAGGTGAGAGAAGTGGTGTGAGATGAGCAGGAGGTGTGTAGGAGACGTGAGCTGAGGAATTGGGGTGATGTGAAGTGAGTGAGTTGAGTTGAGGTGCAGAGCTGCAGTGAGGTTATGAGATGATTTGAGGAGGTGAGGTGAGGTAAGGATTGTGGTGAGGTGAAGTGAGTGGTGTGAAGTGAAGTTAGTTAGGTTAGGACAGAGAGGTGGGATGAGAAGTAGAGGAGGTTATGTGAGTTGTGTGATTTGAGGGGTGGTGAGGGGATGTGATTGAAGAGTTGAGGAAGTGAGTTGGGATGAGGAATGGAGGTGAGGAGACGTGAGGTGAATGAGGTGAGTTGAGTTGAGGAGTGGCATTGACGTGAGGAGGTTAAGAAGTGGTTAAGTTGAGGTGAAGTGAGTTGAGGTAAGGTGACTTGTGTTGAGAATATGATAAGGTGAGGTGAGGTGAGGAGGTGAATTGAGGGGAGGTTGTGGTGAGGTGAAGTTAGAGAAGTGAAGTGCATGAAGAGGTGAGGAAGTGAGTTGAGGTGAGGAATTTAGGTGAGGTGAAGTGAGTGATTTGAGGTGAGGTGAGGAGTGCATGTGACGTGAGGAGGTGAGAAGAGGAGGAATTGTGATGTGAAGTGAGGGAGGTGAGGTGTAGAGCTCTGCTGAGATGATAAGGTGGGGTGTGTGTGGGGAGGAGTTGAGGTTAGGTGAGGGGATGTGAGGAAATGAGGTGAGTTGAGGAGAGGTGAAGTGAGTGAGGTGAGGTATGGAGAGGTGGAGTGAGGTGAGGTGACGAGAGTTGAGGTGGGCTGAGGAGATGAGGGGAGGTTCGAATTGAGGGGAGGTGAGGTGTGTGAGGTGAAGTGACATGAAGAAGAGAGGAGGTGATATGAGGTGTGGAAGTGAGGTGAGCTGAGGATTATTTGTAAGGTGAAGACTGGTTCAGTGAGTGAGGTGAGTTGAGGTGGGGTGCGTGAGGTGAGGAGGAGATTAAATTATGTTAGTAGGTGAGCATGTGAGGTGAGTTTATGTGAGTGAGGTGAAGAGACAGGAGGAGCAGAGGAGAGATTAATTATTGAGGTGAGTGGAGGTAAGGTGAAATGAGTGGGGTGAGGCGATTTGTGGTGAGAAGATGTGAGTTGAGGTGAGGTTTGAGGGAGGTGAGAGAAGTGAAATGGAGTGAGGTGAGGAATTGTATGGAGGTTAGGTGAGCTGAGGAATTTGAGGTGAAGAGATGTGAAGTGAGTGAGGTGAGGTGAGGTGAGGAGGTGAGGTGTGGTGATAATTGTTTTGAGATTTGGTGAAGAGAATTGAAGTGTGAGCTAAGGAGGAAATGAGCTGACGTGAGGGAGGGAGGAGGTAAGGTGTCTTGAAATGAGGGGAGGTGAAGTGAGGAGGGGAGGAAGTGAGGTGTCTTGAGGAATTGAGGTGAGGAGACATGAGGAGAGTGTGGTGATGTGAGGTGATATGAGGTGAGTGAGGTGAAGTGAGGAGAGTGCGGTGAGATGATAAATTGAGGTGAGGTGAGGAGGTGAGGTAAGGTGGGTAAAGTGACATGAGGTGAGACAGTGAGGTAAGTGTTGCGAAATGAAGTGAATGAGGTGAGGAGGAGGTGAGGTGATGTGAGGAGTTGTGGATGTTAGGTGAGCAGGAATTGAAGTGACGTGAGAATAGGTTAGGTGAGTGAAGGGAAGAGAACTGAGGAGGGGTGAGGAGATGAGGTGAGGTGAGGTGAGGTACGGATTGAGGTTGATGAGGTGAGTTTGTTGAAGTGAATTGAGTGAGCTGAAAAAGAACGGATGTGAAGTGAGAGGACAGAAGTTGAGGTGTGGTGAGTGAAGTGAAATCAGTTGGGGTGAGGTGATGTGAAGAAGTGAGATGGTGAAGTGAGTTGAGGTGTGGTGAATTCAGGCGAGGTGATCTGAGGAGGTGAGGCAAGGTGAGTGTGGTGAGGTGTGGTGACGTGAGGAGGTGAGGAGGTGAGTTGAGGTGAGGAATTTAGGGGAGGTGAAGTGAGTGATTTGAGGTGAGGTGAGGAGTGCATGTGACATGAGGAGGTGAGGAGGAGGAATTGAAGATGTGAAGTGAGTGAGGTGAGGTGTAGTGAGCTCTGGTGAGATGGTAAGGTGGGGTGTTGTGTGCTGAGGAGAAGTAATGTGAGGGGAGGTGAGGAAATGAGGTGAGTTGAGGAGAAGTGAAGTGAGTGAGGTGAGGTGAGGAGAGGTGGATTGAGGTGAGGTGATGAGAGTTGAGGTGGGTTGAGGATATGGGGGAGGTTAGAATTGAGCGGAGGTGAGGTGGGTGAGGTGAAGTGACATGAAGAGGGGAGGAGGTGATGTGAGGTAATTGAGGTGAGTGGAGGTAAGATGAAATGGAGAGGGAGGTGATATGTGGTTAATAGAGGAGGTAGTTGAGGTGATGTTTGTGGTGAGGTGAGGTGAGAGAATTGAAGTGAAGAGAGTGAGGGGAGGAGTAGATGAAGTGAGGTGATCTGGGAATTTAGGGTGAGGTGAAGTGTCCTGAAATGAGTGAGGTGGCATGTGTTGAGTTGTGATGAGGTCACGTGAGGTGAGAGAAGTGAAGTAAAATGAGAGATGTGAGGAGTTGTGGAATTTTGGTGAGCTGAGGAACTGGGTTGATGTGGGGTGAGGAGAGCTGAGGTGAGGATATGTTGTGAGGTTAGGAGATGTTGTGAGGAGTTGAGGTGATGGGAGGAGTGGAGTGGAGATGAGGTGCAGTGAGGTAACGATTGAGGTTTAATGAGGTGAGTTGAAGTGAAGTGTGCGAGCTGAAAAGCCATGAGTTGATGGGAGATGAGGAGGTGAGTTGACGTGAGAGTGGTGAGGTGGGTTGAGGAGGTGAGGGGAAAGACGAGGTGAGCAGATGAGGTGAGGTGAGGTGAGTGAGATGAAGTGATATGAGAAGGGAATGGGGTGAGATGAGGTGAGTATTTGAGGTGAGTGTAGGTAAGGTGAAATTAGTGAGGTGAGGGGAGTTGAGGTGAGAAGGTGAGGAGGTGAGTTTAATTGACGTTTGTGGTGAGGTGGAGAAGTGAAGTGAGTGAGATGAGGAAGAGGTGTGGAAGTGAGGTGAGCTGAGGAAATGGGTTGATGTGGGGTGAGGAGAGTTGAGGTGAGGATATGCAGTGAGGTGAGGAGATTATGTGAGGAGATGAGTTGAGGTGAGGAGTGGTGTGGAGATGAGGTTAGGTGAGGTAACAATAGAGGTTTGAGGAGGTGAGTGATTTGAAGTGAAGGGAGTGAGATGAAAAGCAATGAGGTGATGTGAGTATAGGAGGTGAGGTGAGGTGAGAGAGGTGAAGTGAGTTGAGATGGTGAGGGGAATTGAGGAGGAGAGCAGATTAGGTGATAAGAGGTGAGTGAGGTGAAGTGACATGGGGAGGGAATGAGGCAAGTTGAGGTGAGTACTTGAGGTGAGAGCAGGTAAGGTGAAATGAGTGAGGTGAGGTGAGTTGAGGCGAGAAAGTGAGGATGTGAGGTGAGGTGAGGTTTGAGGTGAATTGAGAGAAGTGAAGTGAGTGAGTTGAAAAGGAGGTGTGGGTGTGCGGTAAGCTGAGGAATTGTGGTAAGGTGAAGTGAGTGTGTGCAGTTGAGGTGCATAGGTGAAGTGAGGTGAGGAGATGATGTGAGGAGGTGAGGTGAGGTGGGGATTGTGTTGAGGTGAGGGAAGAGGTGTGAAGTGAGTACGGTTAGGACGGAGTGAGGTGAGATGAGGAGTTGAGGAGGTTAGGTGAGGTGTGTGAGGTGAGGGGACGTGAGGGGTTGTGAATTGAAGAGTTGAGGAAGTGAATTCGTTTGTTGAATGGATTTGAGGTGAAGTGAGGTGAATGAGGTGAGTTTAGGTGAGGAGGGCCATTGACGTGAGGAGGTGAGGAAGAGTGGTAAGGTGAAGTGAGGTGAGGTAAGGTGAGTTGTAGTAAGAAGATGATAAGGTGAGGTTAGGTGAGGAGGTGAATTGAGGAGATGAGGAGAGGTCAGGATTGAGGTCAGTTTGGTTGAGTGAGGTGAGGAGGAGATTAATGATGTTAGGTGGTGGGCATGTGAGGTTAGGTGAGGTGAGAGAGGTGAAGTGACAGGAGGAGTGGAGTTGGGAAAGTAAAGTATTGATTTGAGTTTAGGTAATGTTAAATGAGTGAGTTGAAG
The DNA here is from genome assembly GCA_032199065.1 of Smutsia gigantea. NCBI lineage: Eukaryota > Metazoa > Chordata > Mammalia > Pholidota > Manidae > Smutsia > Smutsia gigantea. The sequence continues at coordinate 138,371 of JAVSCE010013156.1, read as the reverse complement.
TGATTTGTGGTGAGAAGAGGAGGTGATTTGAGGTCAGGTTTGAGGGAGTTGAGAGAAGTGAAATGAAGTAAGTGAGGTGAGGGGGATTGTGCAGGTTAGGTGAGCTGAGGAATTTGTGTGTGTTGAAGACAATTGAAGTGAGTGATGTGACGTGAGGTGAGGAGGTGATGTGCGGGGATTATTGTTTTGAGATTTGGTGAAGAGAATTGAAGTGTGAGCTAAGGAGGAATTGAGGTGACGTGTGGAGTGGAGGAGGTAAGGTGTGGTGAAATAAGGGGAGGAGAAGTGAGGAGGGGAGGAAGGGAGGTGAGGTGACGTGAGGTGATTGTGGTAATGTGAGGTGAGTGAGGTGAAGTGAGGGGAGTGTGGTGACATGATAGGTTGAGGTGAGGTGGTGAGATAGGTGGGTATGGTGATGTGAGGTGTGACGGTGAAGTGAGTGTTGCGAAGTGAAGTGAATGAGGTGAGGAGGAAGTGAGGTGATGGGAGGAGTTGTGGATCTGAGGTGAGCAGGAATTGTGGTGAAGTGAGAAGTGGTTAGGTGAGTGAAGTGAGGTGAGGTGAGGCGAGGAGGGGTGAGGAGACGAGGTGAGGTGAGTTGACGTAATGTTTGAGGTTCGATGAGTTGTGTGAGTTGAAGTGAAGTGAGTTAGCTGAAAAGGAAGGGAAGTGACGTGAGAGGAGAGGAGGTGAGGTGTGGTGAGTGAACTGAAATTAGTTGGGTTGAGGTGATGTGAAGAAGTGATGGTGAAGTGAGTTGAGGTGAGGTGATTTCAGGCGAAGTGAGCTCAGGAGGTGAGGTAAGTTGAGTGTGGTGAGGGGTGGTGACGTGAGGAGGTGAGGAAGTGAGTTGAGGTGAGGAATTAAGGTGAGGTGAAGTAAGTGATTTGAGGTGAGGTGAGGAGTGCATGTGACGTGAGGAGGTGAGGAGAGGAGGAATTGAGGTGAGGTGAAGTGTGTGAGGTGCGCTGAGGTGAGCTCTGGTGAGATGATTAGTTGAAGTGTGGTGAGAAAGTGAGGTTAGGTGAGGGGAGGTGATGTATTGAGGTGGGTTGAGGAGAGGTGATGTGAGTGACGTGAGGTGAGGTGAGGTGGAGTGAGGTGAGGTGAGGAGAGTTGAGGGCGGTTGAGGAAATTAGGGTAGGTTAGAATTGAGGTGAGGTGAGGTGGGTGAGCTTAAGTGACATGAGAATTGAGTAGGTGGGGTGAGGAAATTGGGGTGAGTGGAGGATAGTTGAAATGAGTGAGATGAGGTGATTTGTGGTGAAAAGAGGAAGTGAGTTGAGGTCATGTTTGTCGTGAGGTGAGGTGAGAGAAGTGAGGTGAAGTGAGGTGAGGAGGAGTTGTGGAGGTGAGGTGGTCTGAGAAATTGTGGTGAGGTGAAGACATGTGAATTCAGTGTGGTGAGGTGAGTTGAGGAAGTGAGGTGACGTGAGATGATATGAGGAGGTGATTTGAGTTGAGTATGTCTGTGAGTAGAGGAGTAAAAGAGGTGAGCTGAGATTAGTGAGGTGAAGTGAGTTGAGGAGATGAGATTATGTGAGGAGTTGAGTAGGTGTGGTGAGGAAAGGTGAGGTGGGTGAGTGAAGTTAAGTGAAGGAAGTGAGGTCAGGAGGAGGTGACGTGGTTTGAGGATTTGTGGAGTTGAGTTATTGAGGTGAGATCAGGTGTGGTTTGTGAGGTGATGTGAGGAGGTTAGGGGGGGTGAGGATTGCGCTGAGGTTATTTTAGTGAGGTGAGGAGGAGTTTACGAAATGCGAAAGGTGGGCAGGTGAGTTGAAATGAGGTGAGTGAGGTGAAGTGACATGAGGAGGGGAGGAGGGGAAATGAGGTGAGAAATTTAGGTGATTGGAGTGAGGTGAAATGAGTGAGTGGGGGTGAGTTGAGGTGTGATGAGGTGACGTGAGGGGAGAGAAGTCAAGTGAAATGAATGACCTAGCCTAGGAGGAGGTGTGGAAATGACGTGAGCTGAGGAACTTGGGTGATGTGGTGTTAGGAGAGGTGAGGTGAGGATGGGTAGTGAGGTGAGGCGATGATGTGGCGAGGTGAGGTGAGGTGATGAGTGGAGTGGAGTTGAGGTGAGGTGAGGTAAAAATTGAGGTTAGATAAGGTGAGTTAAAGTGAAGTGAGTGAGCTGAAAACCCGTGAGGTGATGAGTTGAGGAGGTGAGTTGAGGGGAGAGAGGTGAGGTGATTTGAGGAGGTGAGGTGAGGTGAGTGAGGTGAAGTGACATGAGGAGGGAATAAGGGGATGTTTGGTGCGGTTTGAGGTGAGGTGATAGAAGTGAAGTGAGTGGGCTGTGTTGAGGTGCGTAGGTGAGGTGAGGTGAGGAGATGATGTGTCGAGGTGAGGTGGGGTGAGGATTATGGTGAGGTGTGGTGACTTGGGTGAAGTGAAGTGAGTAAGGTAAGGACGGAGTGAGGTGAGATGAGGAGATGAGGAGGTTAGGTTAGTTGTGAGAGGGGACGGGAGGGGAGGAGAAGTGCCTTGAAGAGTTGAGGAAGGGGGTTTGTGTGAGGAATGGAGGTGAGGTGACGTGAGGTGAATGAGGTGAGTTGAGGTGAGGAGAGGCATCAACGTGAGGATGTGAGGAATTGTGGTAATTGCGGTTAGGTGAGGTAAGTTGAGTTGTGGTGAGAAGATGATAAGGTGAGTTGAGGAGTTGAACTGAGGAGAGGTTTTTTGTGAGGTGAAGTTAGAAAAGTGAAGTGTGCGAGGGTTGGTGAGGGGTGCAAGTAAGGTGAGTTGAAGAATTGGTGTGCGGTGAAGAGGGGTTTAGTGAGTGAGGTGAGGTGAGGTGAGGATTGAGGTGACATGGTGTGAGTGAGGTGAGGAGGAGATTAAATGATGTTAGGAGTTCAGCATGTGAAGTCAGGTGGGATGTGTGAGGTGAAGTGACAGGACGAGCGGAAGAGTGGTGGTGAAGTATTGAGGTGAGTGGATGTAAGGTGAAATGAGTGAGGTGAGGTGATTTGTGGTGAGAAGAGGAGGTGAGTTGAGGTGAGCTTTGAGGGAGGTGAGAGAAGTGAAATGTAGTTAGGGAGGTGAGGAGGAGTGTAGATGTTAGGTGAGCTGAGGAAAGTGTCTGAGGTGAAAACACATGAAGTGAGTGAGGTGAGGTGAGGTGAGGTGAGGTGAGGAGGTGAGGTGTGGTGATTATTGTGGTGAGAATCGGTGAAGAGGATTGAAGTGTGAAATAAGAAGGTATTGAGGTGAAGTGAGGAGGGGAGGAGGTAAGGTGTGGTGAAATGAGGGGAGGTGAAGTAAGGGGGGAGGAAGTGAGGTGACTTGAGCAATTGAGGTGACATGACGTGATTTGAGTGTGGTGAGGTGAGGTGATGTGAGGTGCGTGAGGTGAAGTGAGGTGAGTGTGGTGAGATGATAAGTTGAGTTGAGGTTAGGAGGTGAGGTTAGGTGGGTAAGGTGACGTGAGTGTTGTGAAGTGAAGTGAATGAGGTGAGGAGGTGTGGTGATGTGAGGAGATGTGGATGATAGTTGAGCAGGCAATGAGGTGAAGTGAGAAGAGGTTAGGTGAGTGAAATGAGGTGAGGTTGGGTGAGGAGGGGTGAGGAAATGAGGGGAGCTGAGGTGAGGTAAGGATTGAGGTTCGATGAGGTGAATGAGTTGAAGTGAAGTGATAGAGCTGAAAACGAAGGGATGTGATGTGAGAGGAGAGAAGGTTAGGTGTGGTGAGTGAAGTGAAATGGGTTGGGGTGAGGTAATGTGAAGAAGTGAGATGATCAAATGAGTTGAGGTGAGGTGATTTTAGGTGAGGTGAGCTGAGGAGGTGACGTAAGGTGAGTGTGGTGAGGGGTGTTGATGTGAGGAAGTGAAGAATGGAGAGGAGGTGAGGAATTTAGGTGAGGTGAAGTGAGTGATTTGAGGTGAGTTGAGGAGTGCATGTGAGGTGAGGAGGTGAGTAGAGGAGGAAATGAGGTGAGGTGAAGTGAGTGAGGTGAGGTGAGGTGAGCTCTGGTGAGATGATAAGGTGAAGTGTGAGCAGGTGAGGTTAGTGAGGGAAGTGAGGAATTGAGGTGATATGAAGAGGTGACATGAGTGAGGAGAGGTGAAGGGAGGTGGAGTGAGGTGAGGTGAGGAGTATTGAGGCGGTTTGAGGAGATGAGGGGAGGTTAGAATTGATGTGATGTGAGGTGGGGGAGCTGAAGTGACATGAGGAGGGGAGGAGGGGAGGTGAGGTAATTGAGGTGAGGGGAGGTAAGATGAAATTAGTGAGGTGAGGTGATTTGTGGTGAGTAGAGGAGGCGAGTTGAGGTGATGTTTGTGGTTAGGTGAGGTGAGAGAAGTGAAGTGAGGTGAGGAGGAGTTGTGGAAGTGAGGTGGTCTGAGAAAATGGGGTGAGGTGGAGAGACGTGAATTGAGTGAGGTGATTTGAGGTGAGGACGTGAAGTGACCTGAGGAGATGATGTGAGGAGGTGAGTTGAGGTATGTCTGTGAGGTGGGAAGTGGAGGTGAGGTGAGATAAGTGAGGTAAGGAGAAGTGAGGAGATGAGATGAGGTGAGGAGGTGAGTAGGTGCGGTGAGGAAATGTCAGGTGAGGTGAGTGACATTAAGTTAAGGGAGTGAAGTCTGGAGGAGGTGTGGTGATATAAGTATTTGTGGAGGTGAGGTATTGAGGTGAGATGAGGTGTCATGTGTGAGGTGATGTGAGGAGGTGAGGTGGGATGAGGATTGCGGTGTAGTGAGTTTAAGGAGGTGAGGAGTTTACGAGTTGCGAGGACGTGAGCAGTTGAGGTGAGATGAGTTGAGTGAGGTGAAGTGACTTGGGGAGGAGAGACGGTGAGTTGAGGTGAGAAATTTATGTGAGTGGAGTTAAGGTGAAATGAGTGAGGTGGGGTGAGTTGAGGTTTGTTGAGGGGACATGAGGTGTGAGAAGTGAAGTGAAATGTGTGACGTGAGGAGGAGGTGTGGAAATGAGGTGAGATGAGGAACTGGGGTGATGTGGGGTGAAGAGAGGTGAGGTGAGGATATGCGGTGAGGTGAGGAGATGATGTGAGTTGGTGAGTAGAGGTGAGGTGTGTAGTGGAGTTGAGGTGAGGTGAGGTAACGATTGAGGTTAGATGAGGTGAGTTGAAGTGAAATGAGTGAGCTGAAAATCGGTGAGGTGATGTGAGTTGAGGAGGTGAGGGGAAGTTAGGAGGTGAGCAGATGAGGTGAGGTGAGGTGAGTGAAGTTAAGTGATATAAGGAGATGATGAGGTGAGGTGAGGTGAGGTTTGATTTGAGGTGAGAGAAGTGAAGTGAGTGAAATGAGGAGGTGTGGAGGTGAGGTGAGCTGAGGAATTGGGGTGAGGTGAAGTGAGTTGAGTTGAGGCGTGGAGCTGAGGTGAGGTGAGGAGACAATGTGAGGAGGTGAGGTGAGGTGAAGATTGTGGTGAGGTGAGGTGAGTGCAGTGAGCAGAATTGAGTAAGGTTAGGACGGAGTGAGGTGAGATGAGTTGAGATTAGGTGAGTTGTGTGAGGTGAGGGCACGTGCGGGGATGTTATTTGAAGAGTTGAGGAAATGAGTTCGGGGGAGGAATGGAGGTGAGGTGACATGAGGTGAATGAGGTGAGTTGAATTGAGGAGGGGCATTGAAGTGATGAAGTGAGGAATTTTGTAAGGTGACATGAGGTAAGGTGAGATTTGGTGAGAAGATGATAAGCTGATGTGAGGTGAGGTGTGGAGGAGAATTGAGTTGAGGTTTGTGGTGTGGTTTATTTAGAGAAATGATTTGTGCGAGGGGATTGGGAGGTGCCGAAGTGAGGTGACTTGAGGAATTGTAAGGTGAAGATGGTTTAGTGAGTGAGGTGACTTGAGGTGAGGAGCGTAGCTGAGGGGACGAGATGATTTGAGGATGTTAGGTGAGGTGAGGTTTGATGTGAAGTGGGGTGAGTGTGGTGAGGATTAATTTAAATGATGTTAGGAAGGGAGCATATGTGGTGAGGTGCGGTGAGTGACGTGAAGTGACAGGAGGAGCAGAGGAGGGGAGGTGAAGTATTGCAGTGAGTGGAGGCAAGTAAAATGAGTGAGGTGTGATTTGCGGTGAGAAGGGGAGGTGAGTTGAGGTGAATTTTGAGCTAGGTGAGGGCAGTGAAATGAAGTGAGTGAGGTGAGGAGGAGTGTGAAGTTTAGGTTAGTTGAGGTATTTGTATGTGGTGAAGACAAGTGAAGTGAGTGAGGTGAGGTGAGGTGAGGAGGTGAGTTGAGGTGAGACAGGTGAGGTGAGTTGAGGAGGTGAAGGGAAGTGAGGAGTTGAGCAGAGGAGGTGAGGTGAGTGAAGTGAAGCAACATGAGGAGGGGAAGAGGTGAGGTGAGGTGAGAATTTCAGGTGAGTTGAGGTAAGGTGAATGGAGTGAGGTGAGGGGAGTTGAGGTGAGAAGGTGAGGAGGTGAAGTGAGGTGAGGTATGAGGTGAGGTGATAGAAGGGAAGTGAGTGAGATAAGGAGGAGGTGTGGAGGTGAGGTGAGCTGAGGAATTGGGGTGAGTTGAAGTGAGTGAGTTGAGTTGAGTTGCATAGGTGAGGTGAGGTGAGGAGATGCTGTGAGGAGGTGAGGTGAGGTGAGGATTGTGGTGACGTGAGGTGAGTGGGGTAAATGAAGTGAGTAAGGTTAAGACGGAGTGAGGTGAGATGAGGAATTGAGGAGATTAGGTGAGTTGTGTGTGGTGAGGGGAGGTGAGGGTATGCGACTTGAAAAGTTTAGGAAGTGAGTTGGGCTGAGGAATGTCGGTGAGGTGATGTGAGGTGAATGAGGTGAGTTGAGTTGAGGAGGGGCATTGACGTGAGAAGGTGAGGAATTGTGCTACGGTGAGGTGAGGTGTTGTACGGTGAGTTGTGGTGAGAACATGATAAGGTGAGTTGAGGTGAGAAGGTGAATTGTGAGGTTTGTGGTGAGGTGAAGTTAGAGAAGTGAAGTGTTCGAGGGGAGAGGGAGGTGTGGAAGTTAGTTGAGTTGAGGAATTGTGTGGTGAAGAGGCGTTTAGTGAGTGAGGTGACGTGAGGAGTGGAAGGGAGGTGAGGAGATGACATGAGGAGATGAGGTGGGGTGAGGATTGAGGTGAGGTGGGGTGAGAGAGGTTAGGAGGAGATTAAATGATGTTAGCAGGTGAGAATGTGAGGTGAGGTGAGGTGAGTGGGGTGAATTGACAGCAGGAGCGGAGGAGGGGAGGTGAAGTATTAAGGTGAATTTAGGTAAGGGAAATGAGTGAGGTGAGATGATTTGTGGCGAGAAGAGGAGGTGAGTAAGGTGAGGTTTGAGGGAGGTGAGAGAAGTGAAATGAAGTGAGTGGGGTGAGGAGGAGTGTGGAGTTTAGGTGACCTGAGGAATTTGTGTGAGGTTCAGACACGTGAAGTGAGTGAGGTGAGGTGAGGTGAGGTGAGGAGGTGAGGTGTGGTGATTATTGTGGTGAGATTTATTGAAGAGAATTGAAGTGTGAGCTAAGGAGGAATTGAGGTGATGTGAGGACTGGAGGAGGTAAGGTGTGGTGAAATGAGGGGAGGTGAAGTGAGGAGGGGAGGAAGTGAGGTGACTGGAGGAATTGAAGTGAGGTGACGTGAGGAGAGTGTGGTGATGTGTACTGATGTGTGAGTGACGTGAAGTGTGGTGAGTGTGGTGAGATGATAATAGGTGAGGTGAGGAGGTGAGTTTAGGTGGGTAAGGTGACGTGAGGTGAGGCGGTGAGATGAGTGTTGTGAAGTGAAGTGAATGAGGTGAGGTGGATGTGAGGTGATGTGAGGGGTTGTGGATGTGAGGAGAGCAGGAATTGACGTGAAGTGAGATGTTAGGTGAGTAAATTGAGGTGAGGTGAGGAGGGGTGAAGAGATGAGGTGAGGTGAGGTGGGGTAAGGATTGAAATTCGATGAGGTGAGTGAGTTGAAGTGAAGTGAGTGAACTGTAAAGGAAGGGATGTGACATGAGAGGAGGGAAGTTGAGGTGTGTGGAGTGAAGTGAAATGAGTTGGCGTGAGGTGATGTGAAGAAGTGAGAAGGTGAGGTGAACTGAGGTGAGGTGAATTCAGGCTAGGTTAGCTGAGAACGTGAGGTAAGCTGCATGTGGTGAGGGGTGGTGACGTGAGGAATTGAGGCAGTGAGTTAAGGTGAGGAATTTAGGTGAGGTGAAGTGAGTGATTTGACATGAGGTAAGGATTGCATGTGACTTGAGGAGGTGAGGAGAGTAGGAATTGAGGTGGGGGGAATTGAGTGAGGTGAGTTCAGGAGTGGTGGAGTGAGGCGAGGTGAGGAGAGTTCAGGAGGATTGACGAGGTGAGGGGAGGTAAAATTGTGGTGAGGTGAGGTGGGTCAGCTCAATTGACATGAGGAGGGGAGCAGGTGAGGTGAGGTAATTGAGGTGAGGGGAGGTAAGTTGAAATGAGTGAGGTGAGGTGATTTGTGGTGATTAGAGCACGTGAGTTGAGGTGATGTTTCTCGTGAGGTTAGGTGAGATAATTGAAGTGAAGTGAGTGAGGTGTGCAGGAGTTGTGGAGGTGAGGTGATCTGACAAATTGGGTTGAGGTGAAGAGAAGTGAATTGAGTGAGGTGAGGTGAGGTGAGGAAGTAAGGTGACATGAGGTAATGATATGAGGAGTTGAGGTGAGGTGAGTATGTCTGTGATGTGAGGGGAAGAGGAGGTGGGGTGAGATTAGTGAGGTGAGTTGTGGAGATGAGATATGAGGAATTGAGTAGGTGGGGTCCGGAAAGGTGAGGTGAGGTGAATGAAGTTAAGTTAAGGGAGTGAGGTCTGGTGGTGGTGAGTTGATGTGAGGTTTAGTGGAGGGGAGGTATTCACGTGAGATGTGGTCCGGTGTTTGAGGTGATGAGAGGAAGTGAGTTGGTGTGGGAATTGCGGTGAGGTGAGTTTAGTGAGGTGAGGAGGAGTTTATGAGATGCAAGGAGGCGAGCATTTGAAGTGAGCTGAGGTGAGTTAGGTTAAGAGACATGAGGATGGGAGGTGAGGTGAGGTGAGAAATTTAGGTGAGGGGAGGTAGGTGAAATGAGTGAGGATGTGTTGGGTTGAGGTGTGATGAGGTGAGGTGAGGTGAGAGAAGTGAAGTTAAATGAGTGATGTGAAGAGATGTGGAAATGAGCTGAGCTGAGGACCTGGAGTGATGTGGGCTGAAGAGAGGTGAGGTGAGGAACTGCGGTGAGGTGAGGGCATGATGTGAGCCGGTGAGGTGATGTGAGGTGTGGAGTGGAGATGAGGTGAGGTGAGGTAACGATTCATGTTTGTTGAGATGAGTTGAAGTGAAGTGAGTGAGCTGAAAAGCCATGAGGTGATTTTAGTTGAGGAGTTGAGTTGAGGTGAGAGATGTGAGGTGAGTTGAGGAGGTGAGGGGAAGTGAGGAATTGAGTAGATTATGTGAGGTGATTATTTGAGGTGAGTGGAGGTAATGTGAAATGAGTGGGTTGAGGGGATTTGAGGATAGAAGTTGAGGAGGTGAGGTGAGGTGAGTTTTGAGGTGAGGTGAGAGAAGTGGAGTGAGATGAGGAGGTATGGAGGTGAAGTGAGCTTAGGAAATGGGGTGAGTTGAAGTGATGGAGTTGAGTTGAGCTGAGGAGGTGAGGTAAGGTGAGTTTGGTGAGTGGTGCTGACGTGAGGACGTGAGGAAGTGAGTTGAGGTGAGGAATTTTGGTGAGATGAAGTGTGTCATTTGAGGTGAGGTGAGGAGTGCATGTGACGTGATGATGTGAGCAGAGGAGGAATTGAGTGGAGGTGAACTGAGTGAGGTGAGGTGAGGTGAGCTCTGGTGAGATGATAATTGAGGTGTGCTGAGGAGGTAAGTTTAGGTGAGGGGAGATGAGGAATTGAGGTGAGTTGAGGAGAGGTGACGTGAGTGAGGTGAGATGAGGAGAATTGAGGCGGGATGAGGAGATGAGGGGAGGTTAGAATTGAGGTGAGGTGATGTGGGTGAGGTGAAGTGATATGAGGAGGTGAGGAGGTGAGGTGAGGTATTTGAGGTGAGTGTAGGTAAGGTGAAGTGAGTAAGGTGAGGTGATTTGTGGTCAGTGGAGGAGGTGAGTTGGGGTGAATTGTGGTGAGGTGAGATGAGTGAAATGAAGTAATGTGAGTAAGGTGCGGAGGAGTTGTGGAGGTGACGTGATCTGAGAAATTGGGGTGATGTGAATAGACGTGAATTGAGTGAGTTGTGAGGTGAGGACGTGAGGTGACGTGAGGAGGTGATGTAAAAAGGTGAGGTAAGTGAGGAGAAGTGATTTGAATGGGGAAAGGATGAATTGATGTGAAGTCAGGAGTTGAGGAGTTAAGGTGAAGTGACGTTAATTGAAGTGAGATGAGGTGAGGTGTTGAGGTGAAAAATTGTGGTGATTTGAAGAGAAGTGAAGTGTGTGACGTGACATGAAGGGAGGAGTTGAGGTGAGGTGAGGAGATGATGTGAGGAGGTGTGGTGATGTAATAGTGGTGAGATGTGTGAGGTGAAGTGTATTGAGGTAGGAGGTAGTGAAGTGACTTGCAGATTTGTGAAGGTAAGGTGAGGTGATGTGAGGAGTTGTTGATCTGAGGTGAGCAGGAACTGAGGTGAATTGAGAAGAGGTTAGGTGAGTGAGTGAAGTGAGGTGAGTGTGGTGAGATGACAAGTTGAGGTGAGGTGAGGAGGTGAGGTTAGGTGGCTAAGGTGACACGTGAGGTGAGACGGTGAGGAGAGTGTTTTGAAATGAAGTAAATGGGGTGAGGAGGAGGTGAGGTGATGTAAGCAGTTGTGGATGTGAGGTGAGCATGAATTGAGATGGAGAAGAGGTGAGGTGTGTGAAGTGAGTTGAGGTGAGGTGAGGAGGTTTGAGGAGATGAGGTGAGGAAGGATTGAGGTGAGGTGGGGTCAGTGAGGTGAGCAGATTAAACGGTGACAGGAGGTGAGCATGTGAGGTGAGGTGAGGTGAGTGAGGTGAGATGAGTTGAGTGAGGTGAAGTGACAGGAGGAGTGGAGGAGGGGAGGTGAAGTATTGAGGTGAGTGGAGGTAAGGTGAAATGAGTGAGGTGAGGTTATTTGTGGTGGGAATAGGAGGTGAGTGGATGTGAGGTTTGTTATGTGAGAGAAGTGAATTGCAGTGAGGTGAGGAGGAGATTGGACTTTAGGTGAGCTGAGGAATTTTTATGAGGGGAAGAGACATGAAGTGATTGAGGTGAGGAGACGTGAGGATGTGAGGTGTCGTGATTATTGAGGTGAAATTTGGTGAATAGAATTGAAGTGTGAGCTAAGGAGGACCTGAGGTGGCGTGAGGAGGCGAGGTGCTAAGGTGTTTGAAATGATGGGAGATGAAGTGAAAAGGTGAGGAAGTGAGGTGACTTGAGGAATTGAGGTGAGGTGACATGAGGTGAGTGTGGTGATGTGAGGTGAGTGAGAGGTGATGTGAGTTTTGTGAGATGATGAGGTGAGGTGAGGAGGTGAGGTTAGGTGGGTAAAGTGATGTGAAGTGAGACGGGGAGGTGGGTGTTGTGAAGTGAAGCGAATGAGGTGAGGAGGATGTGAGGTGATGTGAGGAGTTGTGCATATGAGGTGAGAAGGAATTGAAGTGAAGTGAGAAGAGGTAAGTGTGAGTGAAGTCAGGTGAGGGGAGTTGAGGAGGGGATAGGCGATGAGGTGAGTTGAGGTGAGGTTAGGATTGAGGTTCGATGAGGTGAGTTGAAGTGAATTGAGTGATCTGAAAAGGAAGGGATGTGATGTGAGAGGAGAGAAGGTGAGGTGTGAGTGAAGTGAAATGAGTTGATTTGAGGTGACGTGAGGAAGTGAGATGGTGAAGTGAGTTGAGGTGAGGTTATTTCAGGCGAGGTGATCTGAGGAGGTGAAATAAGTTGAGTGTGGTGAGGGTTTGTTTCGTGAGGAGGCAAGGAAGTGAGTTGAGGTGAGGCATTTAGGGAAGGTGAAGTGACTAAATTGAGGTGAGTTGAGGAGTGCATGTGACCGGAGGAGGTGAGGAGAGGAGGAATTGAGGTAAGGGGAAGTGACTGAGGTGAGGTGAGGTGAGCTCTGTTGAGATGATAATGTGAAGTGTGTTGAGGAGGCGGTTAAATGAGGGGAGGTGAAGAATTGAGGTGAGTTGAGGAGAGGTGAGGCATGTTGAGGAGATGAGGGGAGCACTGAATTGGGGTGAGGTGAGGTAGGTGAGCTGAAGTGACATGAGGAGGTGAGGAGGTGAGGTGGCGAAATTGAGGTGAGTGGAAGTAAGGTGAAATGAGTGAGGTGAGATGATTTGTAGTGAGTAGAGGAGGTGAGTTGAGGTGATGTTTGTGGTGAGGTGAGTGAAGTGAGTGAGGTGAGGAGTTGTGGAGGTGAGGTGATCTGAGAAATTTGGTTGAGGTGAAGAGAGGTGGAATGAGTGAGGTTAGGTGAGGTGAGGAAGTGAGGTGACGTGAGGAGATTATGTGAGGAGGTGAGGTGAAGGGAGTATGTCTGTGAGGTGAGGAAAAGAGGTGAGGTGAGATTAGTGAGGTGAGGTGAGTTGAGGAGATGAGATGAGGTGAGGAGGTGAGAAGGTGCGGTGAGGAATGGTGAGGTGAGGTGAGTGAAGTTAAGTGAAGGGAGTGAGGTCAGGAGGAGGTGAGGTGATGTGAGAATATGTGGACGTGACTTATTGACGTGCGATGAGGTGTGGTGTGTGAGGTGATGTGAGTAGGTGAGGTAGCATGAGGATTGCGGTGAGGTGAGTTTAATGAGGTGACGAGGAGTTTATGAGATGCGAGGAGGTGCGCAATTGAGGGGAGATGAGGTGAGTTATGTGAAGTGACATGAGGAGCAGAGGAGGGGGGTGAGGTGAGATATTTAGGTGAGTGGAGAAAAGGTGAAATGAGTCAGGTTTTGTGCGTTGAGGTGTGATTAGGTGAGGTGAGGTGAGTGAAGTGAAGTGAAATGAGTGACGTGAGGAGGAGGTGTGAAAATTTGGTGAGCTGAGCAACTGGGTTGATGTGGGGTGAGGGGAGGTGAGGTGAGGATGTGCAGTGAGGTGAGGAGGTGATTTGAGGAGGTGAGGTGTGTTGAGGAGTGGAGTGGAGATGAGGTGAGCTAGGTAACGATTGAGGTTTGGTGAGGTGGGATGAAGTGAAGTGAGGGAGCTGAAAAGGTGTGACGTGATATCAGTTGAGGAGGTGAGTTGAGGGGAGAGATGTGAGGTGTTTTGAGGGGGTGAGGGGATGTGAGGAGGTGAGCAGATGTGGTGAGGTGAGGTGAGTGTGGTGAAGTGACATGAGGAGGGAATGAAGTGAGTTGAGGTGGGGTTTGAGGTGAGGTGATTAAGTGAGCGAGAAGAGGAGGAGGTGTGGAGGTGAGGTGAGCTGAGGAATTTTGGTGAGGTGAAGTGAGTGTGTTGAGTTGAGGTGCTGAGATGAGGTGAGGTGAGGAGATTATGTGAGGAGGTGAGGTGAGGTGAGGATCGTGGTGAGTTGAGTTGTGTGGGGTGAAGAGAAGTGTGTAAGGTTAGGACGGATTGATGTGAGATGAGGACTTGAGGAGATTATGTGAGTTGTGTGAGGTGAGGGGAGGTGAGGGGTGTGACTTGAAGAGTTGAGGCAGTGAGTTTTGGTGAGGAATGGAGGTGAGGTGACGTGAAGTGAATGGGGTGAGTTGAGGTGAGGAGCACATTGACGTGAGCAGGTGAGGAATTGTGGTCAGGTGAGATGAGGTGAGGTAAGGTGAGTTGTGTTGAGATGATGATATGGTGAGGTGAGGTGAGGAGGTGAATTGAGGTGAGGTTTGTGGTGAGGTGAAGTTAGAGAAGTGTGCGAGGGGAGGGGTAGGTGTGGAAGTGAGGTGAGTTGAGGAAATGGTGTGAGGTGAAGGGGGATTTAGTGAGTGTGGTGAGGTGAGGTGAGGAGCAGAGGTGAAGTGAGGAGATTACTTGTGAAGGTGAGGTGTGGTGTGGATTGAGGTGAGATGGGGTGAGTGAGGTGAGGAGATTAAAAGATGTTAGGAGGTGAGCATGTGAGGTGAGGTGAGATGAGGGAGGTGAACTGACAGAAGGAGCAGAGGAGTGGAGGTGAAGTTTTGAGGTGAGTGGAGGTAAGGTGAATTGAGTGAGGTGTGGTGAATTGTGGTGAGAAGAGGAGGTGAGTTGAGGTGATGTGATATGAGGTGAGAGAAGTGAAGTGAAATGAGTTAGGTGAGGAAGAGTTGTGGAGGTGAGTTGATCTGAGAAATTAGGGTGACGTGAAGAGACGTGGATTGAGTGAGGTGTGGTGTGGTGGGGAAGTGAGGTGACATGCGGAGATGATGTGAGGAGATGAGGTGAAGTGAGGAGAGGTTAAGTGAATAAGGTGACGTGAGGTGAGACGGGGAGGTGAGTGTTGTGAAGTGAAGTGAATGTGGTGAGTATGAGTTGAGGTGATGTGAGGAGTTGTTGATGTGAGGTGAGAAGGAATTGGGGGAAGTGAGAAGAGGTTAGGTGAGTGAAGTGACGAGGTGAGCTGAGGAGGGTTGAGTAGATGATGTGAGGTGAGGTGAGGTAAGGTTTGAGTTTTGATGAGGTGAGTGAGTTGAAGTGAAATGTGTGAGCTGAAAATGAAGGGATGTGAAATGAGAGGAGTGAAGGTGAGGTGTGGTGAGTGAAGGGAAATGAGTTGGGGTGAGTTGATGTAAAAAAGTGAGATGGTGAAGTTAGTTGAGGTGAGGTGAATTCAGTCGAGGTGAGCTGAGGAGGTGAGGAAAGGTGAGTATGGTGCGGGGTTGTGAGGTGAGGAGGTGAGGAAGTGAGTTGAGGTGATGAATTTAGGTGAGGTGACGTGAGTTATTTGAGGTGAGATGAAGAGTGCATGTGCCGTAAGGAGGTGAGGAGAGGAGGAATTGAGGTGAGGTGATGTGAGTGAGGTGAGGTGAGCTCTGGTGAGATGATAAGGTGAAGTATAGTGAGGATGTGAGTTTAGGTGACGGGAGGTGAGGAACTGATTTGAGTTTAGGACAGGTGATATGAGTGAGGTGAGGTGACGACAGTTGAGGAGGGTTGGAGATATGAGGGGAGGTTAGAATTGAGGTGAGGTGAGGTGTGTGAGCTGAAGTGACTTGAGGAGGGGAAGAGTTGTGGTGAGGTAATTGAGGTGAGTGCAGGTAAGCTGAAATGAGTGAGATGAGGTGATATGTGTTGAGTAGAGCAGGTGAGTTGAGCTGATATTTGCGGTGATATGAGGTGAGAGAAGTGAAGTGAAGTGAGTGAGGTGAGGAGGAGTTGTGGAGGTGAGGTGATCTGAGAAATTGGAGTGAGGTGAAGAGACGTGGATTGAGTGATGTGAGGTGAGGTGAGGAAGTGAGGTGAGGTGAGGAGATGATGTGAGGGGGTGAGGTGAGGTGAGCATATCTGTGAGGTGAGGAGATGGAGGTGATTTTAGATTATTGAAATGAGGTGAGTTGAGGAGTTCAGATGATGTTAGGAGTTGAGTAGGTGAGGTGAGGTAAGGTGAGGTGAGGTGAGAGAAGTTAAGTGAAGGGAGTGAGGTGAGGAGGAGGTGAGTGGATGTGGGGATATAGGGAAGTGAGGTTTTGAGGTGAGATGATGTTTTGTGTGTGAGGTGATGTGAGGTGAGGTGGGGTGAGGATTGCAGTGAAGTGACTTTAGTGAGGTGAGAAGGAGTTTACGAAATGAGAGGAAGTGAGCAGGTGAGGTGAAATGAGGTGTGTGAGGTGAAGTGACATGAGTTGAGGAGGTGAGGTGAGGTGAGAAATTTTCGTGAGTGGAGTTAAGGTGAAATGAGTGAGTTGGGGTGAGTTGAGGTGTGATGAGTTGACGTGAGGTGAGAGAAATTAAATGAAATGAGTGATGTGAGGAAGAGTTGTGGAAGTGGGGTGAGCTGAGGAACTGGGGTGCTGTGGGGTGAGGAGAGGTGAGGTGAGGATCTGCTGTGAGGTAAGGAGATGATGTGATTAGGTGAGATGCGGTGAGGGGAGGAGTCGAGATTAGCTGAGGTGAGGTAATGATTGAGGTTAGATGAGGTGAGTTGAAGTGAAGTGAGGGAGCTGAAAAGCCGTCAAGTGATGTGAGTTGAGGAGTTAAGTTGAGGTGAGAGAGGTGAGGTGAGTTGAGGAGGTGAGGGGAAGTAAGGAGGTGAGCAGATAATGTTAGTTGAGTATTTGAGGTGAGTGGAGGTTAGGTGAAATGAGTGAGGTGAGTGGAGTGGAGGTGAGAAGGTGAGGAGGTGAGGTGAACTGAGGTTTGAGTTGAGGTGAGAGAAGTGTAGTGTTTGAGATGAGGAGGAGGTGTGGCGTTGAGCTGAGCTGGGGAATTGGGGTGAAGTGAAGAAAGTGAGTTGAGTTGAGGTGTGGAGATGAGGTGAGGTGAGGTGAGGAGATGATGTGACGAGGTGAGGAGTGGTGAGGATTGTGGTGAGGTGGGTTGAGTGGGGTGAAGTGAATTGAGTAAGGTTAGGATGGACGGAGGGGAGATGAGTTGAAGAGGCAAGGTGAGTTGCGTGAGGTGAGGGCAGGTGAAGGGATGTGGCTTAAGGAGTAGAGGAAGTGAGTTAGGGTAAGGAATGGAGGTGAGGTGATGTGCGGTGAATGAGGTGATTTGAGGTGAGGAGGGTCTTTGACATTAGGAAGTGAGGAATTGTGGTAAGGTGACGTGAGGTGAGGTAAGGTGAGTTGTGAGAGGATGGTGAGGTGAGGTGAGGAGGTGAATTGAGGTGAGGTTTGTGGTGAAGTGAAGTTAGAGAAGTGAAGTGTGGGAGGGGAGGGGAGGTGTGGAAGTGAGGTGAGTTGACTAATTGGTGTGAGCTGAAGAGCGGTTTAGTGAGTGAGCTGAGTTGAGGTGAGGAGAGGAGCTGAGGTGAGAAGATGTATTGAGGAGGTGAGGTGAGGTGAGGATTTAAGTGAGGTGGGGTGAGTGAGGTGAGGAGGAGATTAAATGATGTTAGGACGTGAGCATGTGAGGTGAGTTGAGGTGAGTGTGGTGAAGAGACAGGAGGAGCAGAGGAGAGGAAATGAACTATTGAGTTGAGTGGAGGTAAGGTGAATTGACTGAGGTGAGGTGATTTGTGTTGAAAACACGAGGTTAGTGGAGGTGACGTTTAGGGAGGTTAGAGCAGTGAAATGGGGTGAGGTTAGGAGTGTGGAGGTTTGGGGAACTGAGGAATTTGTGTGAGGTGAAGAGACGTGAAGTCAGGGAGGTGAGGTGAGGTGAGGAGGTGATGTGCGGTGATTATTGTGGTGAGATTTGGTCAAGAGAATTGAAGTGTGAGCTAAGGAGGAATTGACCTGACGTGAGGAGGTTATGAGGTAAGGTGAAGCGAAATGAGGCGAGGTGAAGTGAGAAGGGGAGGAAGTGAGGTGACTTGAGGAATTGAGGTGAGGTGATGTGGGGTGAATGTGGTGATGTGAGATGAGTGAGGTGAAGTGAGGTGAGTGTGGTGAGATGATAAGTTGAGGTGAGGTGAGGAGGTGAGGTTAGGTGGGTAAGGTGACATGAGGTGAGATGGTGAGGTGAGTGTTAAGTGAAGTGGATGAGGTGAGGAGGAGGTGAGGTGATGTGAGGCGCTGTGGACGGGAGGTGAGCACGAATTGAGGTGAAGTGAGAAGAGTTTAGGTGAGTGAAGTGAGTTGAAGTGAGGTGAAGTTTGGTGAGGTGATGAGGTGAGTGGCGGTGAGGTAAGGATTGAGGTTCTATGAGGTGAGTGAGTTGAAGTGTAGTGAGTGAGCTGAAAAAGAAGGGATGTGACATGAGAGGAGAGAAGGTGTGGTGTGGTGAGTGAAGTGAAATGGGATGGGGTGAGGTCATGTGAAGAAGTGAGATGGTGAAATGATTTGAGGTGAGGTGAATTCACGCAAGGTGGGCTGATGAGGTGATGTAAGGTGAGTATGGTTAGGGGTGGTGATGTGAGGAGGTGAGGAAGTGAGTTGAGGTGAGTAATTTAGGTGAGGTGACGTGAGTGATTTGGGGTGAGGTGATGAGTGCATGTGACTGGAGGAGGTGATGAGAGGAGGAATTTAGGTGAGGTGAAGTGAGGTGAGGTGAGGTGAGCTCTTTTGAGGTGATAATGTGAGGTGTGTTTAGGAGATGAGGTTAGTTGAAGGGAGGTGAGGAATTGAGGTGAGTTGAGGAGAGGTGACGTGACTGACGTGAGGTGAGGAGATGTGGACTGAGGTGAGGTAAGTTGAGGCAGTTTGAGGAGTTGAGGGGAGTTTAGAATTGAGGTGAGGTGAGGTGGGTTAGCTGAAGTGACATGAGGTGGGGAGAAAGTGAAGTGAGGTAATTGAGGTGAGTGGAGGTAAGGTGAAATGAGTAAGGTGAGTTGATTTGTGGTGTGTAGAAGAGGTGAGTTGAGGTGATGTTTGTGGTGAGGTGAGGTGACACAAGTGAAGTGAGTGAGGTGAGGAGGAGTTCTGGAGGTGAGGTGATCTGAGAATTGGGGAGGGATGAAGAGACGTGAATTTAGTGAGGTGACGTGAGGTGAGGAATTGAGGTGACATGGGGAGAAGATGTGAAGAGGTGAGATGAGTTGAGTATGTCTGTGAGGAGAGGAGAAGAGGAGGTGAGGTGAGATGAGCGAGGTGAGGTGAGTTGAGGAGGTGAGATGAGGTGAGGAGGTGAGAAAGTGAGGTGAGGAAAGGGGAAGTGTGAGTAAATTTAAGTCAAGGGAGTGAGGTCAGGAGGAGGTGAGGTGATGTGAGGATTTGTGGAGGTGTGGTATTGAGGTGAGATGAAGTGAGGTGTGTGAGGTGATGTGAAGAGGTGAGGTGGGGTGCGGATGGCCGTGAGGTGAGTTTAGTGAGGTGAGGAGGAAATTAAGAGATGCGAGGTGGTGAACAGGTGAGGTGAGATGAGTGAGGTGATGTGACATGAGGAGGGGAGTGGTGAGGTGAGTTGAGAAATTTAGGTGAGTACAGATAAGGTGAAATGAGTGAGGTGGGGTGAGTTCGGGTGTGATGAGGTGACGTGAGGTGAGAGAAGTCAAGTGAAATGAGTGACGTGAAGAGGAGGGGTGGTAATGAGTTGAGCTGAGGAACTGGGTTGATGTGGGGTGAGGAGAGGTGAAGTGAGATTGTGCGGGGAAGTGAGGAGATGATGTGAGGAGTTCAAATGAGGGGAGGGGTGGAGAGGAGATGAGGTGAGGTGAGGTAAAGATTGAGGATAGTTGAGGTGATTTGAAGTCAAGTGAGTGAACTGAAAAGCCATGAGGTGATGTGAGTTGAGGAGGTGAGTTGAGGTGAGAGAGGTGAGGTGAGTTAAGGAGGTGAGGGGAAGTGAGGAGGTGAGCAAATGAGATGAGGTGAGGTGAGTGAGGTGAAGTGAGGTAAGGAGGGGATGAGTTGAGGTGAGGTGTTTTTCTTTGAGGTGAGTGGAGGTAAGGGGAAATGAGTGAAGTGAGGGGAGTTGAGGTGGGAAGATGAGGTGAGTTGAGGTGAAGTGAGAGAAGTGAAGTGAGTGAGATGAGGAGGAGGTGTGGAGGTGAGGTGAGCTGAGGATTTGGGGTGAGGTGAAGTGAGTGAGTTGAGTTGACGTGCGGAGTTGATGTGAGGTGAGTACATGATGTGAGGATGTGAGTTGTGAGGATTGTGGTGAGGTGAGGTTAGTGGGGTGTAATGAAGTGAGAAAATTTAGGATGGAGTTACTTAAGATGAGGAGTTGAGGTGGTTAGTTGAGTTGCGTTAGGTGAGGGGAGGTGGGGGGAGGTGAGGGGTTGTGATTTGAAGAGTTGAAGAAGTGAGATGGGGTGAGGAATTGAGGTGAGGAGACGTGAGATGGGTGAGGTGATATGAGGTGTGGAGGCGCATCGACGTTAGGAGGTGAGGAATTGTGGTAAGGCGAGGTGAGGTGAGGTAAGGTGGGTTGTGGTGAGAAAATGATAAGGTGAGGTGAGGTGAGGTGGTGAATTGAGGTGAGGTTTGACGTGAGGTGATTTTAGGGAAGTGAAGTGTGCAAGGGGAGGGGATGTGTGTAAGTAAGGTGAGTTGAATTTGTGTGAGGTGAAGACACGTGAAGTGAGTGAGTTGAGGTAGGAGGTGAGGTGTGATTATTGTGAGATTTTGTGAAGAGAAGTGAAGTGAGAGTTAAGGAGGAATTGAGGTGACGTGAGAAGGGGAGGACTTAAGGTGTGGTGAAATGAACATAAGTGAAGTGAGGATGGGAGGAAGTGACGTGACTTGAGGAATTGAGGTGAGGTGATGTGAGGGGAATATGGTGATGTGAGGTGATGTGTGGTGTGTGAGGAGAAGTGAGATGAGCGTGGTGAGATGATAAGTTGGGTTGAGGAGAGGAGGTGAGTTTAGGTGGGTAAGGTGACGTCAGGTGAGATGGTGAGGTGAGTGTTGTGAAGTAAGTGAATGAGGTGCGGAGGAGTTGAGGTGATGTGAGGAGTTGTGGATGTGAGGTGAGCAGGAATTGAGGTGAAGTGAGAAGAGGTTAGGTGTGTGAATTGAGGTGAGGTGAGGAGGTAGTGGAGATGAGGTGAGGTGAGGTAAAGTTTGAGGTTATTTGAGGTGAGTTGAAGTGAAGTGGGTGAGCTGAAAAGCCGTGAGTTGATGTGAGTTGAAGGGGTGAGTAGAGTTGAGAGAGGTGACGTGAGTTAAGGAGGTGAGGGGAAGTGAAGAGGAGATCAGATGAGGTTAGGTCAGGTGAATAAGGTGAAGCGCATGAGGAGGGGATGAGGTGAGGTGAGGTGATTATTAGAGGTGAGTGGAGGTAAGCTGAAATGAGAGAGGTGAGGGGAGTTGAGGTGAGAAAGTGAGGCAGTGAGATCAGGTGAGGTATGAAGTGAGGTGAGAGAAGTGAGGTCAGTAAGATGAGGAGGAGGTGTGGAGATGAGGTGAGCTTTGGAATTGGGGTGTGGTGATGTGAGGGAGTTGATTTGAGGTGCCGAGGTGAGGTGAGGTGAGGAGATGATGTGAGGAGGTAATGTGAGGTGAGGATAGTGGTGAGGTGCGGTGAGTGTAGTGTAGGGAATTTTGTAAGGTTAGGATGGAGTGAAGTGTGATGGGGTGTTGAGGAGGTTATGTGAGTTGTGAGAGGTGAGGGGATTGGAGGATATGTGACTTGAAGAGTTGAAGCAGTGAGTTTTGGTGAGGAATGGAGGTGAGGTGATGAGAGGTGAATGGGGTGAGTTAAGGTGACGAGCACATTGACGTGAGCAGGTGAGGAATTGTGGTCAGGTGAGATGATGTGAGGTAAGGTTAGTTGTGTTGAGATGATGATATGGTGAGGTGTGGGGAGGATGTGAGGTTATGTGGGTAAGGTGAAGAGAGGTGTGACGGTGAGGAGAGTTTTGTGAAGTGAAGTGAATGAGGTGAGGAGGAGGTGAGGGTATGTGAATAGTGTGGATGTGAGTTGAGCAGGAACTGAGGTGAAGTGAGAAGAGTTTAGGTGAGTTTGGTGATGTGAGGAGCTGAGGTGGGGTGAGGATTGTCGTGAGGTGAGTTCAGTGAGATGAGGAGGAATTTATCAGATGCAAGGAGGTGAGCAGTTGATGTGAGAAGATTTGAGTGAAGTGAAGTGATATGAGGAGGGGAGGCAGTGAGGTGAGTGAGAAATTTAGGAGACGGGATTTAGGTAAAAGAGTGAGGTTAGTTGGGTTGAGGTGCGATGAGGTGAGGTAAGGTGAGGTGACGTTAGGGTTTCGGTCAATGAGGTGAGTGAGTTGAAGTGAAATGAGAGAGCTGAAAAGGAAGGGATTTGACATGGGAGGAGAGAAGGCGAGGTGTGGTGAATGAAGTGAAATGAGTTGGGGTGAGGTGATGTGAAGAAGTGAGATGGTGAAGTGAGTTGAGCTGAGGTGAATTCAGGCGAGGTGAGCTGAGGAGGTGAGATAAGGTGAGTGTGGTGCGGGGTGGTGTTGTGAGGAGGTGAGAAGTGAGTTAAGGTGAGGAATTCAGGTGAGGTAAAGTGAGTGATTTGAGGTGATTTGAGGAGTGCATGTGATGTGAGGAGGTTAGGAGAGGAGGCATTGAAGTGAACTGAAGTGAGTGAGGTGAGGTGATGTGAGCTCTGGTGAGATGATAAGTTGAGGTGTGGTGAGGAGGTGAGGTTATGTGAGGGAGGTAAGGAATTGAGGTGAGGTGAGGAGAATTATGGCGGGTTGAGGAGATGATGGGAGGTTAGAATTGAGGTGATGTGAGGTGGGTGAGCTGAAGTGACATGAGGAGAGGAGGAGGTGAGGTGAGGTAATTGAGGTGAGTGGAGGTAAGTTGAAATGAGTGAGGTGAGGTGATTTGTGGTGAGTAGAGGAGGTGAGTTGAAGTGGTTTTTGGTGAGGTGAGTTGAGAGAAGTGAAGTGAAGTGAGTAAGGTGAGGAGGAGTTGTGGAGGTGACGTGATCGGAGAAATTGGTGTGAGGTGAAGTGACGTGAATTGAGTGAGGTGAGGTGAGGAAGTGAGGTGACATGAGGAGATGATGTGAAGAGGTGATGTAAGTGATGTGAAGTTATTTGAGTGAGGAAAGGATGAATTGCTGTGAAGTCAGGAGTTGAGGAGTTAAGGTGAATTGAGATCCATTGAAGTGAGGTGAAGTGAGGTGTTGAGGTGAAGAATTGGGGTGATTTGAAGAGAGGTGATGTGAGTGAGGTGACATGAAGTGAGGAGTTGAGATGAGGTAAGGAGATGATGTGAGGAGTTGTGATGTGATGATTGTGGTGAGATGTGTGAGGTGAAGTGTAGTGAGGTAGGAGCTAGTGAGGTGTCTTGCGGATTTGAGGAGGTCAGGTGAGGTGAAGTGAAGAGTTGTTGTTATGTGAGCAGGAACAGAGGTGAAGTGAGAGGAGGTTGGGTGAGTGAAGTGAGGTGAGTTGAGGTGAGGAGGATGAGGAGATGAAGTGAGTTGAGGTGATGTTAGTTGGATAAGGTGACGTGCTGTGAGACGGTGATGTGCGTGTTGTGAAGTGAAGTGAATGAGGTGAGGTGACGTGAGGAGGGTTGAGGAGATTAGGTGAATTGAGGTGATGTAAGGATTTAGGTGAGGTAAGGTGAGTGAGGTGTGCAGGAGATTAAATTGTGTCAAGAGTTGAGCATGGGAGGTGAGGTGAGGGGAGTGAGGTGAGGTGAGTTGAGTGAGGTGAAGTGACAGGAGGAGCAGAGGAGGGGAGGTGAAGCATTGAGGTCAGTGGAGGTAAGGTGAAATGAGTGAGGTTAGGTGATTTGTGGTGAGAATAGGAGGTGAGTTGAGGTGAGGTTTGAATCATGTGATAGAAGTGAAATGGAGTGAGGTGAGGAGGAGCGCAGACGTTAGGTGAGCTGAGGAACTTTTTTGAGGTGAAGAGGCGTGAAGTGAATGAGGTCAGGTGAGGTGAGGAGGTGAGGTGTCATGATTATTGTGGTGAGATTTGGTGAAGAGAATTGAAGTGTGAGCTAAGAAGAAATTGAGGTGATGTGAGGAGTGGAGTAGGAAAGCTTTGGTGAAATGAGGGGAGGTGAAGTGAGGAGGGGCGGAACTGCGGTGACTTAAGGAATTGAGGTGAGGTGATATGAGGTGAGTTTGGTGATGTGAGTTAATGTGGGGTGAGTGAGGTGAAGTGAATTGAGTTTGGTGAGATTATAAGTTGAGGTGAGGTGTGGAGGTGAGGTTAGGTGTGTAAGGTGATGTGAGGTGAGACGGTGAGGTGAGTGTTGTGAAGTGAATTGAATGGGGTGAGGAGGAGGTGAGGTGATGTGAGGAATTGTTGATGTGAGGAGAGCAGGAATTGAGGTGAAGTGAGAAGAGGTTAGGTGAGTGAAGTGAGGTGAGGTTATGTGAGGAGGATGAGGAGATGAAGTGAGGTGAGGGGAGGTAAGGATTGAAGTTCCATGAGGTGAGTGAGTTGAAGTCAAGTGAGTGAGCTGAAAAGGAAGGGATGTGACATGAGAGGAGAGAAGGTGAGGTGTGCTGAGTGAAGTGAAATGAGTTGATTTGAGGTCATGTGAAGAAGAGAGATGGTGAAGTGAGTTGAGGTGAGGTGATTTAAGGCGAGGTGAGCTGAGGAGATGAAATAAGGTGAGTGTGGTTAGTGATGGTGACGTGAGGAAGTGAGGAAGTGAGTTGAGGTTTGGAATTTAGGGGAGCTGAAGTGAGTCATTTGAGGTGAGGTGAGGAGTGCATGTGACGTGAGGAGGTGACCAGAGGAGTAATTGAGGTGAGGTGAAGTGAATGAGGTGAGGTGAGCTCTGGTGAGATAAAGTGAGGTGAGGTGAGGAGGTGAGTTTAGGTGAGGGGAGGTGAGGGACTGAGGTGAGTTGAGTAGAGGTGAGGTGTGTGAGGTCAGGTAAGGAGAATAGGGGCAGTCTGAGCGGAGGAGGGGAGGTTAGAATTGAGGTGAAGTGCGGTGGTTGACCTGAGGTGGCATGAGGAGGGGTGTGGTTGAGGTGAGGCAATTGAGGTGAGTGGAGGTAAGGTGAAATGAGTGAGGTGATGTGATTTGTGGTGTGTAGAGGAGGTGAGTTGAGGTGATGTTTGTGGTGAGGTGAGGTGAGGGAATGAAGTGAAGTGAGTTAGGTGAGGAGGAGTTGTGGACGTGAGGTGATCTGAGAAATTGGGGTGAGGTGAAGACACGTGAATTGAGTGAGGTGAGGATGATATGAGGAGGTGAGGTGATGTTAGTATGTCTGTGAGGTGTGGAGAATAGGAGGTGAGGTGAGTTTTGTGAGGTGAGGTGAGTTGAGATGAGATAACGTGAGGAGGTGAGTAGGTGAGGTGAGGAAAGGTGAGGTGAGGTGAGTGAAGGTAAGTGAAGTGATTAAGGTCAGGAGGAGTTTAGGTGTTGTGAGGATTTGTGGACATGTGTTGTTGAGGGGTGATGAGGTATGGTGTGTGAGGTGATGTGTGGAGTTGAGGTGGGGTGAAAGTTCCGGTGAGGTGAGTTTATTGAGGTGATGAGTTTATGAGATGCGAGGAGGTGAGAAGTTGTGTTGAGATGAGGAGAGTGAGGTGAAGTGACATGACGAGGGGAGGAGGTGAGGTGAGGTAACTGAGGTGAGTGGAGGTAAGGTGAAATGAGTGAGGTGAGGTGATTTGTGGTGATTAGAGGAGGTGAGCTGAGGTGATGTTTGTGTTGAGGTGAGGTGAGAGAAGTGAATTGGAGTGAGGTGAGGAGGAATTGTGGAGGTGAGGTGATCTGAGAAATTCGGGTGAAGTGAAGAGATGTGAATTGAGGTGAGGTGAGGTGAGGAAGTGAGGCGACGTGAGGAGGTGATGTGAGGATGTGAGGTAAGGTTAGGTTGGCTGTGACGTCAGGTAAGTGAGGTGAAGTGATTTGAGTGGGGAAAGGATGAATTGAGGTGAAGTCATTAGTTGAAGAGCTAAGGTGAAGTTAGGTCAATTGAAGTGAGGTGAGGTGAGGAGTTGAGGTCAAGAATTGGGGTGATTTGAAGAGAGGTGACGTGAGTGCGGTGACATGAATTGAGGAGATGAGGTGCGGTGAGGGGATGATGTGAGGACGTGTGTGATGTGATGATTGTGGTGAGATGTGTGCGGTGAAGTGTAGTGAGGTAGGACGTAGTGAGGTGACTTGAAGAGGTGAGGAGGTAAGGTGAGGGGAAGGGAGGGGAAGTACCGTGAGGAGGTATGCAGGTGAGGTGAGATGACGCATTGCAATGATGTGAGGTGACGTGAAGTGACTGAAGCGTGGTGAGCTGAGGAGATGATGTGAGGAGGTGAGATGAGGTGAGGATTGTGTTGAGGTGAGGTGAGAGTGGTGAAGTTAAGTGAGTGAGATAAGGTCGAAGTTAAGTGACGTGATTATTTGAGGAGGTATGGTGTGGTGAGGAGGTGATTTTAGGAGGTGAGGAGGTGAGGTGTGTTTATGTGAGTGAGTTGAAGTGGCATGAAGGGGTGAGGAGAATGGGTGAGGTGAGGAATTGAGGTGAGTTAAGGTTAGTTGAAATGAGTGAGGTCAGGTGAGGAGAGGTGAGTTTTGAGTGAGCTTGAAAGGTGTTGAGGTGATGTGAGGAAAGGAGGAGGTGAGGTGAGATGAGTGACGTGATGTGATTTGAGGAGGTGAGAAGATGTGAAGATGTGAGTAGGTGAGGTGAGGAAAGGTGAGATGAGGTGAGCGAAATTAAGGTAAGGAGTGAGTTCAGGAGGAGGTGAGGTGATGTGAGGAAATGTGGATGTGTGTTATTGAGGTGTGATGAGGTGTGTTGTGTGAGGTGATGTGAGGAGGTGAGGTGGGGTGAGGATTGGGGTGAGCTGAGTTTAGTAAGTTGAGGAGGAGTTTATGAGATGTGAGGAGATGAGCAGGTGAGGTGAGATGAGATGAGAGAGGTGAAGTGGCATGAGGAGGGGGAGGAGGTGAGGTGAGGTGAGAAATTTATGTGAGTGGAGTTAGGTGAAATGAGTGAGATGAGTTCTGTTGAGGCGTGATGAGGTGAGGTGAGGTGAGGATTGTGGTGATGTGTGGTGAGTGAGGTGAAGGAAAGTGAATCAGATAAGGACGAAGGGAAATGATGGGTGGAGATTAGGAGGTAGGGTGTGGTGTGGAATTGATTTTAGGGTGTGAGGAGGTTAGGTGCGTTTAGGTGAGAGGTGAAGTCACATGAGGAGGTGAGGAATTGAGGTGAGTTATGATTAGGTGAAATGAGTGAGGGGGGGTTATTTGAAGTGTGATGATGTGAGGTGAGGTGAGGTGAGGTGAGATTAGTGAAGTGAAATGAGTGATGTGAGGAGGAGGTGTGGAAGTGAGGTGAGCTGAGGAACTGGTATGATGTGGGGTGAGGATTGGTGAGGTGAAAATGTGCATTGAGGTGAGATGATGTGAGGACATGAGGTGAGGTGAGGAGTGTTGTGGAGATAAGGTGAGTTGAGATAATGATTGAAGTTAGATGAGGTGAGAGAGTTGAAATGAAGGGAGTGAGCTCAAAAGCAAAGAGGTGATGTGAGTAGAGGAGGTGATTTGAGGTGAGAGGTGAGGTTAGTTGAGGAGTTGAAGGGATGAGAGAAGGTGAGGTGAGGTGAGGTGAGGTGAGTGAAGTGAAGTGACATGAGGAGGGGATGAGGTGCGGTGAGGTGAGGTTTGAGATGATTTGAGACAAGTGAATTGAGCGAGATGATGAGGAGATGAGGACATATCGGGAGCTGAGAAATTGGGGTGAGTTTAAGTGAGTGAGGGGAGTTGATGTGCCGAGGTGAGTTGAGGTGAGGAGATGATGTGTGGATGTGAGGTGTGGTGATGATTTTTGTGAGGTGAGGTGAGTGTTGTGAAGTGTAGTAAGTTTAGGACGGAGTGAGGTGTGATGGGGATTTGAGGAGGTTAGGTGATGTGTGTGAGGTGTGGGGATGTGAGGGGTTGTGACTTGAAGACTTCAGGAAGTAAGTTGGGGTGAGGAATGGAGGTCAGGTGACATGGGGTGGAAGAGGTGAGTTGACGTGCGGAGGGGCATTGACGTGAGGTAGTGATGAATTGTGGTATGGTGAGGTGAATTGAGGTAAGGTGAGTGGTGGTGAGAATATGATAAGGTGAGGTGAGTTGAGGAGGTGAATTGAGGTGAAGTTAGTGGTGAGGTCATATTAGGGAAGTGAAGTGAAGTGTGCGAGGGGAGGGGGAGGTGTGGAAGTGAGATGAGTTGAGGAATTGGTGTCAGGTGAAGAGTGGTTTAGTGAGTGAAGTGAGGTGAGGTGAGGAGCAGAGATGAGGTGAGAAGATGGCTTGATGAGGTGATGTGAGCTGAGGATTGAGGTGAGGTGGGGTGAGTGAGGTGAGGAGGAGGTTAAAGGATGTGAGGAGGTGACCCTGTGACGTGAGGTGAGGTGAGTGAGGTGATGTGACAGGAGGAGCAGAGGAGGGGAGGTGAAGTATTGAAGTGAGTCGAGGTAAGCTGAAATGAGTGAGGTGAGGTAACTTTTAGAAGAGGAGGTGAGTTGAGGTGAGGTTTGAGGGAGCTGAGTGAAGTGAAATGAAGTAAGTGAGGTGAGGAGGAGTGTGGAGGTTAGGTGAGCTGAGGAATTTGTGTGAGTTGAAGACACGTGGAGTGAGTGATGTGAGGTGAGGTGAGGAGGTGATGTGCGGTGATTATTATGGTGAGATTTGGTGAAGATAATTGAAGTGTGAACTAAAGAGGAATTGAGGTGACGTGAGGAGGCGAGGAGGTAAATTGTGGTGTAATGAGGGGAGGTGAAGTGTGGAGGGGAGGAAGTGAGGTGACTTGAGGTATTGAGGGGAGGTGACGTGAGGTGAAGGTGGTGATGTGAGATGAGTGAGGTTAAGTGAGCTGAGTGTGATGGGATGATTTGAGATGAGTTGATGGGGTGAGGTTACGTGTGTAAGGTGACGTGAGGTGAGTGAAGTAACATGAAGGGAGTGAGGTCAGGAGGAGGTGAGGTGATGTGAGGAATTGCGTAGGTGAGGTATTCAGGGTTGATGAGGTGTGGTGTGTGAGGTGATGTGAAGATTTGAGGTGGGTTGAAGATTGCGGTGAGGTGAACTTAGTGACGTGAGGAGGAGTTTACGAGATGCGAGGAGGTGAGCAGGTGAGGTGAGAAAAGGTGAGGGAGGTGAAGTGACATGAGGAGGGGAGGAATTGGGGTGAGGTGAGAAATTTAGGTGAGTGGAGTTAAGATTTATTGAGTGAGTTGGTTTGAGTTGAGGTGTGATGAGGTGAGGTGAGGTGAGAGAATTTCAGTGAAATGAGTGACATGAGGAGGATGTGTGGAAGTGAGGTGAGCTCAGGATCTTGGGTGATGTGGGGTGAGGGGAGTTGAGGTGAAGATGTGCGGTGAGGTGAGGAGATGATGTGAGGAGGTGAGGTGATGTCAGGAGTGGAGTGGAGATGAGGTGAGGTGAGGTTACGACTCAGGTTAGTTGAGATGAGTTGAAGTGAAGTGAGTGAGCTGAAGAGCCATGAGGTGATGTGACTTGAGGAGTTGAGTTGGGGTGAGAGATGTGAGGTCAGTTGAGGAGGTGAGGGGAAGTGAGGAGGTGAGCAGATTAGGTGAGGTATTTTAGGTGAGTGGTGTAAGGTGAAATGAGTGAGGTGAGGGGAGCTGAGGTGAGAATTTGAGGAGGTGAGGTGAGGTGAGGTTTGAGGTGAGGTGAGAGAAGGGAAGTGAGTGAAATGAGGAGGAGGTATGGAGGTGACGTGAGCTGAGGAATTGGGGTGGGTTGAAGTGATTGAGTTGATTTGAGGTGCGGAGGTGAGGTGAGGTGAGGAGATGCTGTGAGTAGGTGAGGTGAGGTGAGGATTGTGGTAATGTGGGGTGAGTGGGGTGAAGTGAAGTCAGTAAAGTTAGGACGAAGTGATGTGAGATGAGGAGTTGAGGAGGTTAGGTGAGTTGTGTGAGGTGACGGGAGGTGAGGGGATGTGACTTGTAAAGTTGAGGAAGTTTTTGGGGGTGGGGATAGGAGGTGAGGTGAGGTAAATGAGGTGAGTGAGGCGAGGAGGGGCATTGACGTGAGCAGGTGA
Source organism: Smutsia gigantea (assembly GCA_032199065.1). NCBI lineage: Eukaryota > Metazoa > Chordata > Mammalia > Pholidota > Manidae > Smutsia > Smutsia gigantea. Next base: position 109,092 of record JAVSCE010013156.1, on the reverse strand, counting down.
GGAATGGTGGTAAGGTGAGGTGAGGTGAGATAAGGTGAGTTGTGGTGAGAAGATGATATGGTGAGGTGAGGAGAGGAGGTGAATTGAGTTGAGGTTTGTGGTGAGGTGACGTTACAGAAGTGATGTGTGCGAGGGGACAGGGAGGTGTGGAAGTGAGGTGAGTTGAGGTATTGGTGTGAGGGGAAGGGTTTAGTTAGTGATGTGAGGTGAGATGAGGAGTGGAGGTGAGTTGAGAAGACGTGATGAAGTGAGGTGAGGGGAGGATTGAGGTGAGGTTGGGTGAGTGAGGTGAGGAGGAGATTAAATGATGTTAGGGGTTGAGCATGTGAAGTGAGGTGAAGTGAGTGACGTGAAGTGACAGGAGGAGCGAAGGAGGGCAGGTGAAGTATTGAATTGAGTGGAGGTAAGGTGAAATTGTGAGGTGAGGTGATTGGTGGTGAGAAGAGGTGAGTTGAGGTGAGGTAAGAGGTAGGTGAGGGAAGTGAAACGGAGTGAGGTAAGGAGGAGGGTCGAGGTTATTAAAGCTGAGGAATTTGTGGGAGGTGAAAGAACGTGAAGAGAGTGAGGTGAGGTGAGGAGTAGAGGTGTGCTGATTATTGTGGTGAGATTTGATGAAGAGAACTGAAGTGTGATCTAAGGAGTAATTGAGGTTATGTGAGGAGGGGAGGGGGTAAGTTGTGGTGAAATGAGAGGAGGTGAGTTAGCAGTGGAGGAAGTGAGGTGACTTGAGGAACTGAGGTGACATGACGTGAGGTGAGTGGGATGATGTGTGGTGACGTAAAGTGAGTGAGGTGAAGTGAGGATCGTCGGGTGAGATGAAAATTTGAAGTGAGGTGAGGAGGTGACTTTAGGTGTGTAAGCTGACATGAGGTGAGACAGTGAGGTGAATGTTGTGAAGTTAAGTGAATGAGGTGAGGAGGAGGTGAGGTGATGTGAGGAGTTGTGGATGTGAGGTGAGCAGGAATTGTGAAGTGAGAAGAAGTTAGGTAAGTGAAGTGAGGTGAGGTGTGGGGAGGAGACGTGAGGAGATGAGGTGAGGTGAGGTGACGTAAGGATTGCGGTTCAATGAGTTGAGTGAGTTGAAGTGAAATGAGAGAGCTGAAAAGGAAGGGATTTGACATAGGAGGAGAGAAGGCGAGGTGTGGTGAATGAAGTGAAATGAGTTGGGGTGAGGTGATGTGAAGAAGTGAGATGGTGAAGTGAGTTGAGTTGAGCTGAATTCAGGCGAGGTGAGCTGAGGAGGTGAGATAAGGTGAGTGTGGTGCGGGGTGGTGTTGTGAGGAGGTGAGAAGTGAGTTAAGGTGAGGAATTCAGGTGAGGTAAAGTGAGTGATTTGAGGTGATTTGAGGAGTGCATGTGATGTGAGGAGGTTAGGAGAGGAGGCATTGAAGTGAACTGAAGTGAGTGAGGTGAGGTGATGTGAGCTCTGGTGAGATGATAAGTTGAGGTGTGGTGAGGAGGTGAGGTTATGTGAGGGAGGTAAGGAATTGAGGTGAGGTGAGGAGAATTATGGCGGGTTGAGGAGATGATGGGAGGTTAGAATTGAGGTGATGTGAGGTGGGTGAGCTGAAGTGACATGAGGAGGTGAGGAGGTGAGGTGAGGTAATTGAGGTGAGTGGAGGTAAGTTGAAATGAGTGAGGTGAGGTGATTTGTGGTGAGTAGAGGAGGTGTTGAAATGGTTTTTGGTGAGGTGAGTTGAGAGAAGTGAAGTGAAGTGAGTGAGGTGAGGAGGAGTTTTGGAGGTGACGTGATCTGAGAAATTGATGTGAGGTGAAGTGACGTGAATTGAGTGAGGTGAGGTGAGGTGAGGAAGTGAGGTGACATGAGGAGATGATGTGAAGAGGTGATGTAAGTGATGTGAAGATATTTGAGTGAGGAAAGGATGAATTGCTGTGAAGTCAGGAGTTGAGGAGTTAAGGTGAATTGAGATCCATTGAAGTGAGGTGAAGTGAGGTGTTGAGGTGAAGAATTGGGGTGATTTGAAGAGAGGTGATGTGAGTGAGGTGACATGAAGTGAGGAGTTGAGCTGAGGTGAGGAGATGATGTGAGGAGTTGTGATGTGATGATTGTGGTGAGATGTGTGAGGTGAAGTGTAGTGAGGTAGGAGCTAGTGAGGTGTCTTGCGGATTTGAGGAGGTCAGGTGAGGTGAAGTGAAGAGTTGTTGATGTTATGTGAGCAGGAACTGAGGTGAAGTGAGAGGAGGTTAGGTGAGTGAAGTGAGGTGAGTTGAGGTGAGGAGGATGAGGAGATGAAGTGAGTTGAGGTGATGTTAGTTGGATAAGGTGACGTGCTGTGAGACGGTGATGTGCGTGTTGTGAAGTGAAGTGAATGAGGTGAGGTGACGTGAGGAGGGTTGAGGAGATTAGGTGAATTGAGGTGATGTAAGGATTTAGGTGAGGTAAGGTGAGTGAGGTGTGCAGGAGATTAAATTGTGTCAAGAGTTGAGCATGGGAGGTGAGGTGAGGGGAGTGAGGTGAGGTGAGTTGAGTGAGGTGAAGTGACAGGAGGAGCGGAGGAGGGGAGGTGAAGCATTGAGGTCAGTGGAGGTAAGGTGAAATGAGTGAGGTTAGGTGATTTGTGGTGAGAATAGGAGGTGAGTTGAGGTGAGGTTTGAATCATGTGATAGAAGTGAAATGGAGTGAGGTTAGGAGGAGCGCGGACGTTAGGTGAGCTGAGGAATTTTTGTGAGGTGAAGAGACGTGAAGTGAATGAGGTCAAGTGAGGTGAGGAAATGAGGTGTCATGATTATTGTGGTGAGATTTGGTGAAGAGAATTGAAGTGTGAGCTATGGAGGAATTGAGGTGATGTGAGGAGTGGAGTAGGAAAGCTGTGGTGAAATGAGGGGAGGTGAATTGAGGAGGGGCGGAACTGCGGTGACTTAAGGAATTGAGGTGAGGTGATATGAGGTGAGTTTGGTGATGTGAGTTAATGTGGGGTGAGTGAGGTGAAGTGACATGAGTTTGGTGAAATGATAAGTTGAGGTGAGGTGAGTAGGTGAGGTTAGGTGTGTAAGGTGATGTGAGGTGAGACAGTGAGGTGAGTGTTGTGAAGTGAATTGAATGGGGTGAGGAGGAGGTGAGGTGATGTGAGGAATTGTGGATGTGAGGTGAGCAGGAATTGAGGTGAAGTGAGAAGAGGTTAGGTGAGTGAAGTTAGGTGAGGTTAGGTGAGGAGGATGAGGAGATGAAGTGAGGTGAGGTGAGGTTAGGTGGATAAGGTGACATGAGGTTAGACAGTGAGCTGCATGTTTGGAAGTGAAGTGAAAGAGGTGATGAGGAGGTGAAGTGATGTGAGGAGTTATGGATGTGAGGTGAGCATTAATTGAGGTGAAGTGGGAAGAGGTAAGGGTGAGAAAAGAGAGGTGAGGTGAGTTGAGGAGGGGTGAGGCGATGAAGTGAGGTGAGTTGAGGTAAGGTTTGAGGTTCGATGAGGTGAGTGAGTTGAAGTCAAGTGAGTGATCTGAAAAGGAAGGGATGTGACGTGAGAGGAGAGAAGGTGAGGTGTGCTGAGTGAAGTGAAATGAGTTGATTTGAGGTCATGTGAAGAAGAGAGATGGTGAAGTGAGTTGAGGTGAGGTGATTTAAGGCGAGGTGAGCTGAGGAGATGAAATAAGGTGAGTGTGGTTAGTGATGGTGACGTGAGGAAGTGAGGAAGTGAGTTGAGGTTTGGAATTTAGGGGAGCTGACGTGAGTCATTTGAGGTGAGGTGAGGAGTGCATGTGATGTGAGGAGGTGACGAGAGGAGTAATTGAGGTGAGGTGAAGTGTGTGAGGTGACGTGAGCTCTGGTGAGATAAAGTGAGGTGAGGTGAGGAGGTGAGATTAGGTGAGGGGAGATGAGGAAATGTGGCGAGTTGAGTAGAGGTGACGTGTGTGAGGTCAGGTAAAAAATTGAGGCGGTCTTAGCGGAGGAGGGGAGGTTAGAATTGAGGTGAAGTGCGGTGGTTGACCTGAGGTGGCATGAGGAGGGGTGTGGTTGAGGTGAGGCAATTGAGGTGAGTGGAGGTAAGGTGAAATGAGTGAGGTGATGTGATTTGTGGTGTGTAGAGGAGGTGAGTTGAGGTGATGTTTGTGGTGAGGTGAGGTGAGGGAATGAAGTGAAGTGAGTTAGGTGAGGAGGAGTTGTGGACGTGAGGTGATCTGAGAAATTGGGGTGAGGTGAAGACACGTGAATTGAGTGAGGTGAGGTGAGGAAGTGAGGTGACGTGAGGGGATGATATGAGGAGGTGAGGTGATGTTAGTATGTCTGTGAGGTGTGGAGAAGAGGAGGTGAGGTGAGTTTTGTGAGGTGAGGTGAGTTGAGGAGATGAGATAACGTGAGGAGGTGAGTAGGTGAGGTGAGGAAATGTGAGGTGAGGTGAGTGAAGGTAAGTGAAGTGATTGAGGTCAGGAGGAGGTTAGGTGATGTGAGGATTTGTGGACATGAGTTGTTGAGGGGTGATGAGGTGTGGTGTGTGAGGTGATGTGAGGAGTTGAGGTGGGGTGAAAGTTCCGGTGAGGTGAGTTTATTGAGGTGAGGAGTTTATGAGATGCGAGGAGGTGAGAAGTTGTGTTGAGATGAGGAGAGTGAGGTGAAGTGACATGACGAGCGGAGGAGGTGAGGTGAGGTAACTGAGGTGAGCGGAGTTAAGGTGAAATGAGTGAGGTGAGGTGATTTGTGGTGATTAGAGGAGGTGAGTTGAGGTGATGTTTGTGTTGAGGTGAGGTGAGAGAAGTGAATTGGAGTGAGGTGAGGAGGAATTGTGGAGGTGAGGTGATCTGAGAAATTCGGGTGAAGTGAAGAGATGTGAATTGAGGTGAGGTGAGGTGAGGAAGTGAGGCGACGTGAGGAGGTGATGTGAGGATGTGAGGTAAGGTTAGGTTGGCTGTGACGTCAGGTAAGTGAGGTGAAGTGATTTGAGTGGGGAAAGGATGAATTGAGGTGAAGTCATTAGTTGAAGAGCTAAGGTGAAGTTAGGTCAATTGAAGTGAGGTGAGGTGAGGAGTTGAGGTCAAGAATTGGGGTGATTTGAAGAGAGGTGACGTGAGTGTGGTGACATGAATTGAGGAGATGAGGTGCGGTGAGGGGATGATGTGAGGACGTGTGTGATATGATGATTGTGGTGAGATGTGTGGGGTGAAGTGTAGTGAGGTAGGACGTAGTGAGGTGAAATGAAGATGTGAGGAGGTAACGTGAGGGGAAGAGAGGGGAAGTACCATGAGGAGGTATGCAGGTGAGGTGAGATGATGCATTGCGGTGATGTGAGGTGATGTGAAGTGAGTGAAGTGTGGTGAGCTGAGGAGATGATGTGAGGAGGTGAGATGAGGTGAGGATTGTGTTGAGGTGAGGTGAGTGTGGTGAAGTTAAGTGAGTGAGATAAGGTCGAAGTTAAGTGACGTGATTATTTGAGGAGGTACGGTGTGGTGAGGAGGTGATTTTAGGAGGTGAGGATTTGAGGTGTGTTTATGTGAGTGAGGTGAAGTGGCATGAAGGGGTGAGGAGAATGGGTGAGGTGAGGAATTGAGGTGAGTTAAGGTTAGTTGAAATGAGTGAGGTCAGTTGAGGAGAGGTGAGTTTTGAGTGAGCTTGAAAGGTGTTGAGGTGATGTGAGGAGAGGAGGAGGTGAGGTGAGATGAGTGAGGTGATGTGGTTTGAGGAGGTGAGATGAGGTGAAGGGGTGAGTAGGTGAGGTGAGGAAAGGTGAGGTGAGGTGAGTGAAGTTAAGGTAAAGAGTCAATTCAGGAGGAGGTGAGGTGATGTGAGGAATTGTGGATGTGTGGTATTGAGGTGTGATGAGGTGTGTTGTGTGAGGTGATGTGAGGAGGTGAGGACGGGTGAAGATTGGGGTTAGGTGAGTTTAGTGAGTTGAGGAGGAGTTTATGAGATGCGAGGAGGTGAGTAGGTGAGGTGAGATGAGATGAGATAGGTGAAGGGACATGAGGAGGGGAAGGAGGTGATGTGAGGTGAGAAATTTAGGTGAGTGGAGTTAGGTGAAATGAGTGAGATGAGTTCTGTTGAGGCGTGATGAGGTGAGGTGAGGTGAGGATTGTGGTGATGTGAGGTGAGTGAGGTGAAGGAAAGTGAATCAGATAAGGACGAAGGGAAGTGATGTGTGGAGATTAGGAGGTAGGGTGTGGTGTGGAATTGATTTTAGGAGGTGAGGAGGTTAGGTGCGTTTAGGTGAGTGAGGTGAAATCACATGAGGAGGTGAGGAATTGAGGTGAGTTAAGATTATGTGAAATGAGTGAGGGGGTGATTTGAGGTGTGATGATGTGAGGTGAGGTGAGGTGTGGTGAGGTGAGAGTAGTGAAGTGAAATGAGTGACGTGAGGAGGAGGTGTGGAAATGAGGTGAGCTGAGGAACTGGGATGATGTGGGGTGAGGTTGGTGAGGTGAAAATGTGCGTTGAGGTGAGATGATGTGAGGACATGAGGTGAGGTGAGGAGTGTTGTGGAGATAAGGTGAGTTGAGATAATGATTGAAGTTAGATGAGGTGAGAGAGTTGAAATGAAGGGAGTGAGCTGAAAAGCAAAGATTTGATGTGAGTAGAGGAGGTGATTTGAGTTGAGAGGTGAGGTTAGTTGAGGAGTTGAAGGGATGTGAGAAGTTGAACAGGTGAGGTGAAGTGTGGTGAGTGAAGTGAAGTGACATGAGGAGGGCATGAGGTGCGGTGAGGTGAGGTTTGAGATGATTTGAGACAAGTGAATTGAGCGAGATGATGAGGAGGTGTGTACATATTGTGAGGTGAGAAATTGGGGTGAGTTTAAGTGAGTGAGTGGAGTTGGAGTGCGGAGGTGAGTTGAGGTGAGGAGATGATGTGTGGATGTGAGGTGTGGTGATGATTTTTGTGAGGTGAGGTGAGTGTTGTGAAGTGTAGTGAGTAAGTTTAGGACGGAGTGAGGTGAGATGGGGATTTGAGGAGGTTAGGTGAGGTGTGTGAGGTGTGGGAATGTTAGGGGTTGTGACTTGAAGAGTTGAGGAAGTGAGTTGGGGTGAGGAATGGAGGTCAGGTGACATGGGGTGAAAGAGGTGAGTTGAGGTGCGGAGGGGCATTGACGTGAGGAGCTGATGAATTCTAGTATGGTGAGTTGAATTGAACTAAGGTCAGTTGTGGTGAGAATATGATAAGGTGAGGTGAGGTGAGGAGGTGAATTGAGGTGAGGTTTGTGGTGAGGTGATATTAGGGAAGTGAAGTGAAGTGTGCGAGGGGAGGTGGAGGTGTGGGAGTGAGGTGAGTTGAGGAATTGGTGTCAGGTGAAGAGTGGTTTAGTGAGTGAAGTGAGCTGAGGTGAGGAGCAGAGATGAGGTGAGGAGATGACTTGATGAGGTGAGGTGAGCTGAGGATTGAGGTGAGGTGGGGTGAGTGAGGTGAGGAGGAGTTTAAAGGATGTGAGGAGGTGACCCTGTGACGTGAGGTGAGGTGAGTAAGGTGATGTGACAGGAGGAGCAGAGGAGGTGAGGTTAAGTATTGAAGTGAGTGGAGGTAAACTGAAATGAGTGATGTGAGGTAACTTGTTAGAAGAGGAGGTGAGTTTAGGTGAGGTTTGAGGGAGCTGAGAGAAGTGAAATGAAGTAAGTGATGTGAGGAGGTGTGTGGAGGTTAGGTGAGCTGAGGAATTTGTGTGAGTTGAAGACACGTGGAGTGAGTGATGTGAGGTGAGGTGAGGAGGTGATGTGCGGTGATTATTATGGTGAGATTTGGTGAAGATAATTGAAGTGTGAACTAAAGAGGAATTGAGGTGACGTGAGGAGGCGAGGAGGTAATTTGTGGTGTAATGAGGGGAGGCGAAGTGTGGAGGGGAGGAAGTGAGGTGACTTGAGGTAATGAGGTGAGGTGATGTGAGGTGAATGTGGTGATGTAAGATGAGTGAGGTGAAGTGAGTTGAGTGTGGTGAGATGATTTGAGATGAGTTGAAGGGGTGAGGTTACGTGTGTAAGGTGACGTGAGGGGAGTGAAGTAACATGAAGGGAGTGATGTCAGGAGGAGGTGAGGTGATGTGAGGAATTGCGTAGGTGAGGTATTCAGGGTTGATGTGGTGTGGTGTGAGAGGTGATGTGAAGATTTGAGGTGGGTTGAAGATTGCGGTGAGGTGAACTTAGTGACGTGAGGAGGAGTTTACGAGATGCGAGGAGGTGAGCAGGTGAGGTGAGAAAAGGTGAGGGAGGTGAAGTGACATGAGGAGGGGAGGAAGTGGGGTGAGGTGAGAAATTTAGGTGAGTGAAGTTAAGATTTATTGAGTGAGTTGGTTTGAGTTGAGGTGTGATGAGGTGAGGTGAGGTGAGAGAAGTTCAGTGAAATGAGTGACATGAGGAGGATGTGTGGAAGTGAGGTGAGCTAAGGATCTTGGGTGATGTGGGGTGAGGGGAGTTGAGGTGAGGATGTGCGGTGAGGTGAGGAGATGATGTGAGGAGGTGAGGTGATGTGAGGAGTGAAGTGCGGATGAGGTGAGGTGAGGTTACGTTTCAGGTTAGTTGAGATGAGTTGAAGTGAAGTGAGTGAGCTGAAGAGGCAAGAGGTGATGTGACTTGAGGAGTTGAGTTTTGGTGAGAGATGTGAGGTCAGTTGAGGAGGTGAGGGGAAGTGAGGAGGTGAGCAGATTAGGTGAGGTGAGTATTTTAGGTGAGTGGTGTAAGGTGAAATGAGTGAGGTGAGGGTAGCTGAGGTGAGAAGTTGAGGACGTGAGGTGAGGTGAGGTTTGAGGTGAGGTGAGAGAAGGGAAGTGAGTGAAATGAGGAGGAGTTATGGAGATGACATGAGCTGAGGAATTGGGGTGAGTTGAAGTGATTGAGTTGATTTGAGGTGCGGAGGTGAGGTGAGGTGAGGATATGCTGTGAGTAGGTGAGGTGAAGTGAGGACTGTGATGACGTGGGGTGAGTGGGGTGAATTGAAGTGAGTAAATTTAGGACGAAGTGATGTGAGATGAGGAGTTGAGGAGGTTAGGTGAGTTGTGTGAGGTGAGGGGAGGTTAGGGGATGTGACTTGTAGAGTTGAGGAAGATTTTTGGATTGGGGATAGGAGGTGAGGTGAGGTGAGGTAAATGAGTTGAGTGAGGTGAGGTGGGGCATTGACGTGAGGATGTGAGGAATGGAGGTAAGGTGAGGTGAGGTGAGATAAGGTGAGTTGTTGTGAGAAGATGATATGGTAAGGTGAGGAGAGGAGGTGAATTGAGTTGAGGTTTGTGGTGAGGTGACGTTACAGAAGTGATGTGTGCGAGGGGACAGGGAGGTGTGGAAGTGAGGTGAGTTGAGTTATTGGTGTGAGGGGAAGGGTTTAGTTAGTGATGTGAGGTGAGGTGAGGAGCGGAGGTGTGTTGAGATGACTTGATGAAGTGAGGTGAGGGGAGGATTGAAGTGAGGTAGGGTGAGTGAGGTGAGGAGGAGATTAAATGATGTTAGGGGTTGAGCATGTGAAGTGAGTTGAAGTGAGTGAGGTGAAGTGACAGGAGGATTGAAGGTGGGCAGGTGAATTATTGAATTGAGTGGAGGTAAGGTGAAATTGTGAGGTGAGGTGATTGGTGAAAAGAGGTGAGTTGAGGTGAGGTAAGGGGTAGGTGAGGGAAGTGAAACGGAGTGAGGTAAGGAGGAGTGTCGAGGTTATTAAAGCTGAGGAATTTGTGGGAGGTGAAGGGACGTGAAGAGAGTGAGGTGAGGTGAGGTGAGGAGTAGAGGTGTGCTGATTATTGTGGTGAGATTTGATGAAGAGAACTGAAGTGGGATCTAAGGAGGAATTGAGGTTACGTGAGGAGTGGAGGGGGTAAGTTGTGGTGAAATTAGAGGAGGTGAGTCAGTAGGGGAAGAAATGAGGTGACTTGAGGAATTGAGGTGACATGACGTGAGGTGAGTGAGATGATATGTGGTGACATAAATTAAGTGAGGTGAAGTGAGGATCGTGGGGTGAGATGAAAATTTGAAGTGAGGTGAGGAGGTGACTTTAGGTGTGTAAGGTGACATGAGGTGAGACAGTGAGGGTAATGTTGTGAAGTGAAGTGATTGAAGTGAGGAGGATGTGCGGTGATGTGAGGAGTTGTGGATGTGAGGTGAGCAGGAATTGTGAAGTGACAAGAGGTTAGGTAAGTGAAGTGAGGTGAGGAGAGGTGAGGAATTGAGATGAGGTGATGGAGGTGACCTCACGTGTAGGTGGGATGAGTTGAGGATAGAGGTTATGTGAGGTGAAGTGAGTAAGGTGAGGTGAGTGGACATGAGATTAGGTGAGGTGAGGTGTGGTGAAGTGATTTAGGTAAGGTGAGGTGAGGTGAGAAAATGAAGTGACATGAGTTGAGGAAGTGAGTTGATTGAGGTGAGATGAGGTGGAGTTGAGGTAAGGAAGTGAGGTGAGGAATTGAGTTGAGGAGAGGTGAGGTTGGATGAGGTGAGGTGAGTGAGGTGAGGTGAGGTGAGGAATTGAGGTGAGAGTTAGGTGACATTAGGTGTGGTGAGGATCGGTGACGTGAGGTGAGGAATTGTGGTGTGTGATGTGATGTGTGTGATATGAGGTGTGGAGGTGAGGTCTGATGGTGCGGTGCCAAATTGAAGTGAGGTGAGGTGACTGAGGTGAGATGATGTGAGGTGAGGTGGGGAAATGAGGTGAGGTAATGAGGTGAGTTGATTGATGTGACATGTGTGGAGGTGAGGTGAGGAATTTGAAGTGTGTTGAGGAATTGAGTTGATGTGTGGTGAGGGGAGGTGAGAAATTGAATGAGGGCAGTGATGTGAGTGAGGTTACGTGAGCAGGTGAGCTGAGGTAAGGAGATGAGAAGGTGAGGTGAGGTGAAGTGAGTGATGTGAGGTGAGTTGAGGTGAGGTGAGGAGATGTGAGGAAGTGAGGTGAGGAATTGAGTTGAGGTGAGGTTACGTTATGTGTGGAGGTGAGCTGAGGTGAGGAAGTGAGGAAGAGAGGTGAGGAATAGAGTGTGACGTGAGTTAGGTGTGGTGAGGTACCGAGTTGAGTGGAGGTGAGGAACTGAGGTGAGGTGGCGGAGGTGATGTCACTTTTGGAAGGGGTGTGAGGAAGGGATTGAGGTGATGTGAGGTGGGGTGAGGTGAGGAGAGTGGACCTGAGGAGATGAGTAGTTGTGCGGTGAGGTGAGGAATTGAGGTGAGATGCGGTGATTGAGGTGAGTGAGGTGAGGTGAGGAGGTGAGTTGAGCTGAGTTGAAGTGAGGTGAGTTGAAGGAGGGAGGTTAAGTGAGTCAGGTGAGGTGAAGTGAGGAATGGAGTTGAGGTGAGTGAGGTGACGAGTTGTGGAGTTGAGGGGAGGTGAGGAGTTGGGGTGAGGTGAGGAACTGAGGTTGATTGAGGTGAGGTGAGTGAGGTGAGTTGAGTTGAGGATGTGAAGTGAGGATTTGCGAGGAGGATGTGAGGTGAAGTGTGTGACATGAGGTGAGAAGATGAGGATTTGAGGTGTGGTGAGGAAGTGAGGTGAGGTGAGGTGAGGTGACGTGAGGAATTGAGGTTGAGGTGAGGTGAGTGAGATGAGTTGAGGTGAAGAAGTGAAGTGAGGAATTGAGATGACGAGTGAGGTTACATGTGGTGTGGAGGTGAGGTGAGGTGAGGAAGTGACGAGGTGAGGTGAGTGTGGTTAGGTGAGGAACTGAGGTGTGTGTGGTGTGGTGAGGGGGTGAGGTGAGGAGTGGTGAGTAGTTGTAGTGAGGTGTGAGTGAGGTAAGGTGAAGTGGATGAGGTAAGTGAGGTGAAGAATTGTGGTGAGGTGAGTAAGGTGACATGTTTAGTGGAGGCATGTAAGGTGAGGTGGTAAGTGAGTAATTTAAGTGAGGTGAGGTGACATGAGAAGGTGATGTGAAGTGAGGAATTGAGGTGTGATGAGGTGATGATTGAGATGTGAGGTGAGTGACGTGAAGTGAAGTGAGTGATTTGAGGAGGAGGTGAGGTGACTTGAGGAACTGAGCAGGTGAGGTGAGGAATTGAATGAGTTGAGTGCAATAAGTTTGGTTAGGTGAGAAGGTGCGCTGAAGTGAGGAGATGAGGTGAGGTGAGGAATTGAGGTGAGGACGTGAGGTGAAGTAAGTGATGTGAGTTGAGATGAGGTGAGAAGATGAAGTGAGGTGAGTTGATAGGATGATTGGAGGTGAGGTGAGGAAGTGTGTTGAGTTGAGGTGAGGAGGTGTGGTGAAGAAATGAGGTGAGGTGAGTGAGGTTATGTTAGGTGTAGAGTTTAGGTGATGTGAGGAATTGAGGAGGTGAGGTGAGGAACTGAGTTGACTGAGGTGAGTGAGGTGAGGTGAGGTACAGAATTGAGGGGAGGTGAGAAATTGAGTTCACAGAGGTTATGTCAGTTGAGGTGGGGTGAGGTAAGGATTGAGGTTTTAGGTGAGTGATGGAGTGAGGTGAGGTGAGGTGAGGAATTGATTTGAGGTGAGTGAAGTGACGTTAGGTGTGAAGGTGAGGTGAGGTGAGGAAGTGAGGAAGTGAGATGAGGAACTGAGTTGAGGTGAGGTGAATTGCGGAATTGAGGTGGGAGGTGATGTGAGGAGATGAAGTGAGGTGGTGAGGTGAGGAAATAAAGAGAGGTGATATGAGTGAGGTGAGGTTAAGTGAGTGACTTGAGGTGAGGAAGTGAGTTGATGTTAGGTTAGAAGGTGTGGTGAGGAAGTGAGGAGAGGAATTGTGTTGAGGTATGGTGTCATTAGGTGTGGAGGTGAGGAAGTGAGGTGCGGAATTGAGTTGAGTGTGACTTGAGTGAGGTGTGGTGCGGCACCGAGTTGAGTGGAGGTGAGGAATTGGTGTGAGGTGACGGATGTGATATCATTTATGGAGGGGGTGTGAGGTGAGGATTGAAATGATGTGAGGTGTGGTGAGGTGAGGTGAGGAAGTGAGGTGAGGTGAGGATTGAAATGATGTGAGGTGAAATGAAGTGAGTGTTTTGAGGAGGATGTGAGGTGACATGAGGTGAGCATGTGAAGTGAGGGTTTGGGGTGACGTGAGTGAGGTTAAGTGATGTGAGCTGGGTTGAGGGGAAAAGGAGGTGAGGTGAGGAATTGAGGAGGTGAGGTGACTGAGTTGAAGTGACTGACGTGATGAGAGGTGAGGTGAGAAGATGAGGTGAGGTGAGGTGAGGAAGTGAGTTGATGGGAAGTGAGGGAGTGAGGAGAGGAATTGAGGTGACGTGAGTGAAGTGACATTAAGTGTGGAGGTGAAGTCAGTTGAGGAATTGAGGTGAGGTGAGGAATTGAGGTGAGGTACGGAGGTGTGGGGAGGTGAGGAATTGAGATCAGGTGACGGAGGTGACCTCATTTGTGGAGGTGGGATGAGTTGAGGATTGACGTTACATGAGGTGAAGTGAGTTAGGTGAGGTGAGTGGACATGAGATTAGGTGAGGTGAGGTGTGGTGAAGTGATTTAGGTAAGGTGAGGTGAGGTGAGAATATAATGTGACATGAGTTGAGGAAGTGAGTTGAGTGAGGTGAGGTGATGTGAAGAGGTGAGGTAAGGAAGTGAGGAGAGGAATTGAGGTGAGGAGAGGTGAGGTTGGATGAGGTGAGGTGAGTGAGGTGAGGAGGTGAGGTGAGGAATTGAGGTGAGAGTGACGTGACATGAGGTGTGGTGAAGAGAGGTGATGTGAGGTGAGGAATTGAGGTGTGTGAGGTGAGGTGGGGAGGTGAGGTCAGTTGGTGCTGGGCGAATTGAAGTGAGGTGAGGTGACTGAGGTGAAGTGACGTGAGTGAGGTGAGGTGAGGAAGTTAGGTGAGGTAATGAGGTGTGTTGAATGATGTGACAAGTGTGGAGGTGAGGTGAGGAATTTGAGGTGAGGTGAGGAATTGAGGTGATGTGTGGTGTGGGAAGGTGAGGAATTGAATGAGGGGAGTGATGTGAGTTAGGTTATTTGAACAGGTGGGCTGAGGTAAGGAGATGAGAAGGTGAGGTGTGGTGAAGTGAGTGACGTTAGGTGAGTTGAGGTGAGGTGAGAAGATGTGAGGAATTGAGGTGAGGAATTGAGTTGACGTGAGGTGACGTTAGGTGTGGAGGTGAGGTGAGGTGAGGAAGTGAGGAAGTGAGGTGAGGAATTGAGTGTGACGTGAGTGAGGTGTGGTGAAGTACCGAGTTGAGTGGAGGCGAGGAATTGAGGTGAAGTGACAGAGGTGATGTCACATGTGGAAGGCGTGTTAGGTGAAGATTGAGGTGATGTGAGGTGTGGTGAGGTGAGAGAGTGGACCTGAGGAGATGAGGAATTGTGAGGTGAGGTGCGGAATTGAGGTGAGATGCGGTGATTGAGGTGAGTGAGGTGAGGTGAGGAGGTGAGGTGAGCTGAGTTGAAGTGAGTTAAGTTAAAGAAGGGAGGTGAAGTGAGTGAGGTGAGGTGAAGTGAGGAAGGGAGGTGAGGTGAGTGAGGTGACATGATTTGTGGAGGTGAGGGGAGGAACTGACGTTGATTGAGGTGAGGTGAGTGAAGTGAGTTGAGTTGAGGATGTGAAGTGAGGATTTGAGATGAGGATGTGAGGTGAAATGAGTGACATGAGTTGAGAAGATGAGGATTTGAGGTGTGGGGAGGAAGTGAGGTGATGTGAGGTGAGTTGACATGAGGAATTGAGGTTGAGGTGAGGTGAGTGAGGTGAGTTGTGGTGAAGAGGTGAGGTGAGGAATTGAGATGAGGTGTGAGGTGATATGAGGTGTGGAGGTGAGGTGAGGTGAGGAAGTGAGGAGGTGTGGTGAGGAACTGAGTTGACTGAGGTGAGTGAGGTGAGGTGAGGTACAGAGGTGAGGGGAGGTGAGAAATTGAGTTGACGGAGGTTATGTCAGTTGAGGTGGGGTGAGGTAAGGATTGAGGTGTGAGGTGAGTGGTGGAGTGAGGTGAGGTGAGGTGAGGAATTGATTTGATGTGAGTGAAGTGACGTTAGGTGTGAAGGTGACGTGAGGTGAGGAAGTGAATAGGTGAGGTGAGGAACTGAGGTGAAGTGAGGTGAATTGAGGAATTGAGATGGGAATGTGAGGAGTTGAGTTGAGGTGGTGAGGTGAGGAATTGAAGTGAGGTGATATGAGTGAGGTGAGGTGAAGTGAGTGACTTGAGGTGAGGAAGTGAGTTGATGTTAGGTTAGGAGGTGAGGTGAGGAAGTGAGGTGAGGAATTGAGTTGAGGTATTGTGACGTTAGGTGTGGAGGTGAGGTGAGGTGAGGACGTGAGGAAGTGAAGTGCGGAATTGAGTTGAGTGTGACGTGAGTGAGGTGTGGTGCGGCACCGAGTTGAGTGGAGGTGAGGAATTGGTGTGAGGTGATGGAGGTGATATCATTTATGGAGGGGGTGTGAGGTGAGGATTGAAATGATGTGAGGTTGGGTGAGGTGAGGTGAGGAAGTGAGGTGAGGTGAGGAATGAGATGATATGAGGTGAAATGAAGTGAGTGTTTTGAGGAGGATGTGAGGTGACATGAGGTGAGCATGTGAAGTGAGGATGTGAGGTGACGTGAGTGAAGTTAAATTAGGTGAGCTGGGGTGAGGGGTTAAGGAGGTGAAGTGGGGAATTGAGGAGCTGAGGTGACTGAGTTGATGTGAGTGACATGATGTGAGGTGAGTTGAGAAGATGAGGTGAGGTGAGGTGAGGTAGTGAGTTGATGGGAGGTGAGGGAGTGAGGTGAGGAATTGAGGTGACATGAGTGAAGTGACATTAAGTGTGGAGGTGAGGTGAGTTGAGGAATTTAGGTGAGGTGGTTATTTGAGGTGAGGTACGGAGGTGTGGGGAGGTGAGGAATTGAGATGAGGTGACGGAGGTGACCTCATTTGTGGAGGTGGGATGAGTTGAGAATTGAGGTTATGTGAGGTGAAGTGAGTAAGGTGAGGTGAGTGGACATGAGATTAGGTGAGGTGAGGTGTGGTGAAGTGATTTAGGTAAGGTGAGGTGAGGTGAGAAAATGAAGTGACATGAGTTGAGGAAGTGAGTTGACTGAGGTGAGGTGCGGGGAAGAGGTGAGTTAAGGAAGAAAGGTGAGGAATTGAGGTGAGGAGAGGTGAGGTTGGATGAGGTGAGGTGAGTGAGGTGAGGAGGTTGGGTGAGGAATTGAGGTGAGACTGAGTTGACATGAGGCCTGGTGAGGAGAGTTGACGTGAGTTGAGGAATTGAGGTGTGTGAGGTGAGGTGGGGAGGTGAGGTCAGTTGGTGCGGCGCCGAATTGAAGTGAGGTGAGGGGACTGAGGTGAGGTTACGTGAGGTGAGGTGAGGAAGTGAGGTGAGGTAATGAGGTGAGATGATTGTTGTGACATTTGTGGAGGTGAGGTGAGGAATTTGAGGTGAGGTGAGATATTGAGGTGATGGGTGGTGAGGGGAGGTGAGGAATTGAATGAGGGGAGTGATGTGAGTGAGGTTAGGTGAGCAGGTGAGCTGATGTGAGGAGATGAGGAGGTGAGGTGTGGTGAAGTGAGTGATGTGAGGTGAGTTGAGGTGAGGTGAGAAGATGTGAGGTAGTGAGGTGAGGAATTGAGTTGCGGTGAGGTGACGTTAGGTGTGGAGGTGAGGTGAGGTGAGGAAGTGAGGAAATGAGGTGAGGAATTGAGTGTGACGTGAGTGAGGGGTGGTGGGGTACCAAGTTCAGTGGAGGTGAGGAATTGAGGTGAGTTGACGGAGGTGATGTCACATTTGGAAGGGGTGTGAGGTGAGGATTGAGGTGATGTGAGGTGGGGTGAGTTGAGGAGAGTGGACCTGCGGAGATGAGGAGTTGTGAGCTGAGGTGAGGAATTGAGGTGAGATGCGGTGATTGAAGTGAGTGAGGTGAGGTGAGAAGATGATTTGAGGTGAGGTGAGGAAGTGTGTTGAGGTGAGGTAAGGAGGTGTGGTGAAGAAATGAGGGGAGGTGAGTGAGGTTATGTTAGGTGTGGAGTTTAGGTGAGGTGAGGAAGTGAGGAGGTGAGGTGAGGAACTGAGTTGACTGAGGTGAGTGAGGTGAGGTGAGGTACAGAGGTGAGGGGAGGTGAGAAATTGAGTTGACGGAGGTTATATGAGTTGAGGTGGGGTGAGGTAAGGATTGAGGTGTGAGGTGAGTGGTGGAGTGAGGTGAAGTGAGGTGAGGAATTGATTTGAGGTGAGTGAAGTGACGTTAGGTGTGAAGGTGAGGTGAGGTGAGGAAGTGAGGAGGTGAGGTGAGTAAATGAGGTGAGGTGAGGTGAGTTGAGGAATTGAGGTGTGAGGTGATGTGAGGAGATGAGGTGTGGTGGTGGGGTGAGAAATTGAAGTGAGGTGATATGAGTGAGGTGAGGTGAAGTGAGTGACTTGAGGTGAGGAAGTGAGTTGATGTTCGGTTAGGAGGTGAGGTGAGGAAGTGAGTTGAGGAATTGAGTTGAGGTATTGTGACTTTAGGTGTGGAGGTGAGGTGAGGTGAGGACGTGAGGAATTGAGGTGCGGAATTCAGTTGAGTGTGACGTGAGTGAGGTGTGGTTCGGCACCGAGTTGAGTGGAGGTGAGGAATTGGTGTGAGGTGACGGAGGTGATATTTATGGGGGGAGTGTGAAGTGAGTATTGACATGATGTGTTGTGGGGTGAGGTGGGGTGAGGAAGTGAGGTGAGGTGAGGATTGAGATGATGTGAGTTGAAATGGAGTGTTTGGAGGACGATGTGAGGTGACGTGAGGTGAGCATGTGAAGTGAGGTTTTCAGGTGACCTGAGTGAGGTTAAGTGAGGTGAGATGGGGTGAGGGAATAAGGAGGTGAGGTGAGGAATTGAAAAGGTGAGGTGACCGAGTTGAAGTGAGCGACGTGATGTGAGGTGAGGTGAGATTATGAGGTGAGGTGAGGTGAGGAAGTGATTTGTTGGGAGGTGAGGGTGTGAGGTGAGGAATTGAGGTGACGTGAGTGAAGTGACATTAAGTGTGGAGGTGAGGTGAGTTGAGGAATTGAGGTGAGGTGAGGAATTGAGGTGAGGTACAGAGGTGTGGGGGGGTGAGGAATTGAGATGAGGTGACGGAGGTGACCTCATTTGTGGAGGTGGGATGAGTTGAGGATTCAGGTTATGTTAGGTGATGTGAGTAAGGTGAGGTGAGTGGACATGAAATTAGGTGAGGTGAGGTGTGGTGAAGTGATTTAGGTAAGGTGGGGTGAGGTGAGAAAATGAAGTGACATCAGTTGAGGAAGTGAGTTGAGTGAGGTGAGGTGAGGTGAAGAGGTGAGGTAAGGAAGAGAGGTGAGGTATTGAGGTGAGGAGAGGTGAGGTTGGATGAGGTGAGTTGAGTGAGGTGTGGAGGTGGGGTGAGGAATTGAGGTGAGAGTTAGGTGATATAAAGTTTGGTGAGGAGAGGTGACGTGAGGTGAGGAATTGAGGTGTGTGAGGTGAGGTGGGGAGGTGAGGTCAGTTGGTGCGGTGCCGAATTGAAGTGAGGTTAGGTGACTGATGTTAGGTGACGTGAGTGAGGTGAGGTGAGGAATTTGAGGTGAAGTGAGGAATTGAGGTGATGTGTGGTGAGGGTAGGTGAGGATTTGAATGAGGGGAGTGATGTGAGTGAGGGTAGGTGAGCAGGTGAGCTGAGGTGAGGAGATGAGGTGATTTGCGGTGAAGTGAGTGATGTGAGATGAGTTGAGGTGAGGTGAGAAGATGAGGTGGGGAAGTGAGTTGAGGAATTGTGTTGAGCTGAGGTGACGTTAGGTGTGGAAGTGAGGTGAGGTGAGGAAGTGAGGAAGTGAGGTGAGGAATTGAGTGTGACGTGAGTGAGGTGTGTTGAGGTACCGAGTTGAGTGGAGGTGAGGAATTGAGGTGCGGTGACGGAGATGATGTCACTTGTGGAAGGGGTGTGAGGTGAGGATTGAGGTGATGTGAGGTGCGGTGAGTTGAGGTGAGTGGAACTGAGGAGATGAGGAGTTGTGAGGTGAGGTGAGAAATTGAGGTGAGATGCAGTGATTGAGGTGAGTGAGGTGAGCTGAGGAGGTGAGGTGAGTTGAGTTGAAGTTAGGTGAGTTGAAGAAGGGAGGTGAAGTGAGTGAGGAGTTGTGACGTAAGGAAGGGAGGTGAGGAGAGTGAGGTGACATGAGTTGTGGAGTTGAGGTGAGGTGAGGAGTTGAGGTGAGGTGAGGAACTGAGGTTGATTGAGGTGAGGTGAGTGAGGTGAGTTGAGTTGAGAATGTGAAGTGAGGATTTGAGATGTGGGCGTGAGTTGAATTGAGTGATATGAGGTGAGAAGATGAGGATTTGAGTTGAGGTGCGGAAGTGAGGTGAGGTGAGGTGACGTGAGGAATTGAGGTTGAGGTGAGGTGAGTGAGGTGAGTTGAGGTGAAGAGGTGAAGTGAGGAATTGAGATGAGGAGAGTGAGGTGACATGAGGTGTGGAGGTGACGTGAGCTGAGGAAGTGAGGAGGTGAGGTGAGTGTGGTTAGGTGAGGAATTGAGGTGTGTGTGGTGACGTGAGGGGGTGAGGTGTGGTGTGGTGAGGATTTGTAGTGAGGTGTGTGTGAGGTGAAGTGAAGTGGGTGAGGTAAGTGAGGTGAGGAATTGTGGTAAGGTGAGTAAGGTGACATGTTTAGCGGAGGTAGGTGAGCTGAGGTGGTTAAGTGAGTAATTTAAGTGAGGTGAGGTGACATGAGGAGGTGAAGTGAAGTGAGGAATTGAGGTGTGGTGAGGTGATGATTGAGATGTGAGGTGAGTGAGGTGAAGTGAAGTGAGTGATTTGCGGAGGAGGTGAGTAAACTTGAGGAACTGAGCACGTGATGTGAGGAATTGAATGAGTTGAGTGCAATAAGTTAGGTTAGGTAGAAGGTGAGCTGAAGTGAGGAGATGAGGTGAGGTGAGGAATTGAGGTGAGGACGTGAGGTGAAGTAAGTGATGTGAGTTGAGATGAGGTGAGAAGATGAAGTGAGGTGAGTGGAGAAGATGATTTGAGGTGAGGTGAGGAAGTGTGTTGAGGTGATGTGAGGAGGTGTGGTGAAGAAATGAGGTGATGTGAGTGAGGTTATGTTAGGTGTGGAGTTTAGGTGAGGTGAGGAATTGAGGAGGTGAGGTGAGGAATTGAGTAGACAGAGGTGAGTGAGGTGAGGTGAGGTACAGAGGTGAGGGGAGGTGAGAAATTGATTTGACAGAGGTTATGTCAGTTGAGGTGGGGTGAGGTAAGGTTTAAGGTGTGAGATGGGAGTTGGAGTGAGGTGAGGTGAGGTGAGGAATTGATTTGAGGTGAGTGAAGTGACGTTAGGTGTGAAGATGAGGTGAGGTGAGGAAGTGAGGAGGTGAGGTGCGGAAATGAGGTGAGTTGAGGTGAATTGAGCTATTGAGGTGGGAGTTGACGTGAGGAGATGAGGTGAGGTGGTGAGGTGAGGAATTGAAGTGAGGTGATATGGGTGAGTTGAGGTGAAGTGAGTGACTTGAGGTGAGGAAGTGAGGTGAGGAATTGAGTTGAGGTATTGTGACGTCAGGTGTGGAGGTGAGGTGTGGTGAGGACGTGAGGAAGTGATGTGCGGAAGTGTGTGTGACGTGAGTGAGGTGTGGTGCGGCACCGAGTGGAGTGGAGGTGAGGAATTCCTGTGAGGTGACGGAGGTGATATCATTTATGGAGGTGGTGTGAGATGAGGATTGAAATGATGTGAGGTGGGGTGAGGTGAGGTGAGGAAGTGAGGTGAGGTGAGGATTGAGGTGATGTGAGGTGAAATGAAGTGAGTGTTTTGAGGAGGATGTGAGATGATATGAGGTGAGCATGTGAAGGAAGGTTTTGAGGTGACGTGAGTGAGGTTATTGAGGTGAGCTGGGGTGAGGGGATAAGGAGGTGAGGTGAGGAATTGAGGAGGTGAGGTGACTGAGTTGAAGTGAGTGACGTGATGTGATGTGAGGTGAGAAAATGAGGTGAGGTGAGGTGAGGAATTGATTGGATGGGAGGTGAGGGAGTGAGGTGAGGAATTGAGGTGACGTTAGTGAAGTGACATTAAGTGTGGAGGTGAGGTGAGTTGAGGAATTGAGGTGAGGTGAGGAATTGAGTTGAGGTATGGAGGTGTGGGGAGGTGAGGAATTGAGTTGAGGTGATGGAGGTGACCTCATTTGTGGAGGTGGGATGTGTTGAGGATTGAGGTTATGTGAGGTGAAGTGAGTAAGGTGAGGTGAGTGGACATGAGATTAGGTGAGGTGAGGTGTGGTGAAGTGATTTAGGTAAGGTGAGGTGAGGTGAGAAAATGAATTGACAGGAGTTGAACTGAGTTGAGTGAGGTGAGTTGAGGTGAAGAGATGAAGTAAGGAAGTGAGGTGAGGAATTGAGGTGAGGAGAGGTGAGGTTGGATGAGGTGAGGTGAGTGAGGTGAGGAGGTGAGGTGAGGAATTGAGGTGAGAGTGAGGTGACATAAGGTGTGGTGAGGAGATGTGACGTGAGGTGAAGAATTGAGGTGTGTGTGGTGTGGTGGGGAGGTGAGGTCAGTTGGTGTGGTGCCGAATTGAAGTGAGGTGAGGAGACTGCTGTGAGGTGACGTGAGTGGGGTGAGGTGAGGGATTTGAGGTGAGGTGAGGAATTGAGGTGATGTGTGGTGAGGGCAGGTGAGGATTTGAATGAGGGGAGTGATGTGAGTGAGGTTAGGTTAGCAGGTGAGCTGAGGTGAGGAGATGAGAAAGTGAGGAGCAGTGAAGTGAGTGATGTGAGATGAGTTGAGGTGAGGTGTGAAGATGAGGTGAGGAAGTGAGGTGAGGAAATATGTTGAGGTGAGGTGACGTTAGGTGTGGAGGTGAGGTGAGGTGAGGAAGTGAGGAAGTGAGTTGAGGAATTGAGTGTGACGTGAGTGAGGTGTGGTGAGGTACCGAGTTGAGTGGAGGTGAGGAATTGAGGTGAGGTGATGGAGGTGATTTCAATTGTGGAAGGGGTGTGAGGTGAGGATTGAGGTGATGTGAGGTGTGGTGAGTTGAGGTGAGTGGACCTGAGGAGATGAGGAGTTGTGAGGTGAGGTGAGGAATTGAGGTGAGATGCAGTGATTGAGGTGAGTGAGGTGAGGTGAGGAAGTGGGGTGAGCTGAGTTAAAGTGAGTTGAGTTGAAGAAGGGGGGTGAAGTGTTTGAGGTGAGGTGAAGTGAGGAAGGGAGGTTAGGTGAGTGAGGTGACATGAGTTGTGGAGGTGAGGTGAGGTGAGGAGTTGAGGTGAGGTGAGGAACTGAGGTTGATTGAGGTGAGGTGTGTGAGGTGAGTTGAGTTGAGGATGTGAAGTGAGGATTTGAGATGAGGACATGAGGTGAAGTGAGTGACATGAGGTGAGAAGATGAGGATTTGAGGTGAGGTGAGGAAGTGAGGTGAGGTGAGTGAGGTGACATGAGGTGTGGAGGTGAGGTGAGGTGAGGAAGTGTGGAGGTGAGGTGAGGAAGTGTGGAAGTGAGGTGAGTGTGGTTAGGTGAGGAATTGATGTGTGTGTGCGGAGGTGAGGGGTTGAGGTGTGGTGTGGTGAGGAGTTGTAGTGAGGTGTGAGTGAGGTGATTTGAAGTGGATGAGGTAAGTGAGGTGAGGAATTGTGGTGAGGTGAGTAAGGTGACATGTTTAGCGGAGGTAGGTGAGGTGAGGTGGTTAAGTGAGTAATTTAAGTGAGGTGAGGTGACATGAGGAGGTGAGGTGAGGAACTGAGTTGACTGAGGTGAGTGAGGTGAGGTGAGGTACAGAAGTGAGGTGAGCTGAGAAATTGAGATGACAGATGTGATGTCAGTTGAGTTGTCATGATGTAAGTATTGTGGTGAGGTGATGTGAGTGTTGGAGTGAGCTGAGGTGAGGTGAGGAATCGAGGTGAGGTGATGTGAAGTGAATGATGTGAGGTGAGGTGAAGTGAGAAGGTGAGGTGAGGTGAACTGAGTGTGAGGTGAGGTGAGTTGACGTGAGGTGATGAATTGAAGGTGAAGTGAGGTGAGTTGATTTGAGGTGAGTTGAGGTGAGGTGAGGATGTGAGTTGATATAAGGTGAGGTGGTGAGGTGAGGGAGTGAGGTGAGGAATTGAGGTGAGGTGAGTGAAGTGACATTAGGTGTGGAGGTGAAGTGAAGAGGTGAGGTGATGTGAGGTGATGTGAGGAATTGTGTGTTGAGTTGAGTGAGGTGAGATGAAGTGAGTGACATGAGGTGAGGAAGTGAGATGAGGAATTGAGGTGTGGTGAGTGAGCTGACATGAGGTGTGGAGGTGAGGCGTGGTGAGGTGAAATGTGGAATTAGATGATGTGAGTTGAGTGAGGTGAAGTGAGTTAAAGGTGTGTTGAAGATTGAGGTGTTGTGAGTGAGGTTAATTGAGGTGTGCAGAAGTGAGGTGAGGTGGGGTGAGGAAGTGAGTTAATGTGTGGTGATGAGGTGAGTTCAGGGAGTGAGGTGAGTATTTAAGGTGAGTTCATTGAAGTGACATTTGGTGTGGAGGTCAGGTGAGGTGAGGAACTGTGGTTGATTGAAGTCAGGTGAGTGAGTTGAGTTGAGGATGTGAAGTGAGGAATTGAGGTGAGGACGTGAGGTGAAGTGAGTGACATGAGGTGAGAAGATGAGGAAGTGATGTGAGGTGAGAAAATGAGGAATTGATGTGAGGTGAGAAGATGAGGATTTGAGGTGAGGTGGTATGGTGAGATGAGGTGAGGTGAGGTGATGTGAGGAATTGAGTTTGATTTGAAGTGAGTGGAGTGAGTTGAGGTGAAGAGGTGAAGTGAGGAATTTAGATGACTTGAGGTGACATGAGGTGTGGAGGTGAGGTTAGGTGAGGAAGGGAGGTGAGGTGAGTGTGGTAGGTGAGGAATTGAGGTGTGTGTTGAGGTTAGTGCATGAGGTGAGGTGTGGTGAGGAATTGTAGTGAGGTGTGACTGAGGTGAGGTGAAGTGAGTGAGGTAAGTGAGGTGAGGAAATGTGGTGAGGTGAGTAAGGTGACATGTTTTGTGGAGGTAGGTGAGGTGAGGTGGTTAAGTGAGGAATTTGAGTAGAGGTGACATGAGAATGTGAGGTGAAGTGAGGAATTGAGGTGAGGTGAGGAAGTGTGAGGTGATTGAGATGTGAGGTGAGTGAGGTGAAGTGAAGTGAGTGATATGAGGAGGAGGTGAGGTGACTTGAGGAAGTGAGCAGGTGAGGTGAGGAACTGAATGAGTTGAGTGAAATAAGTGAGTTTAGCTGAGGAGGTTAGCTGAAATGAGATGAGGTGAGGTGAGGACGTGAGGTGAAGTGAGTGACGTGAGTTGAGATGAGGTGAGAAGATGGAGTGAGGTGAGGTGAGAAGATGATTTGAGGTGAGGTGAGGAAGTGAGTTGAGGTGAGGTGAGTGATGTTATGTTAGGTGTGGAGTCCACGTGATGTGAGTAATTGAGGAGGTGAGGTCAGGAACTGAGTTGACTGAGGTGAGTGAGGTGAGGTGAGGTACAGAAGTGAGGTGAGCTGAGAAATTGAGTTGACGGAGGTGATGTCAGTTGAGTTGCAATGAGGTAAGGATTGAGGTGAGGTGATGTGAGTGTTGGAGTGAGCTGAGGTGAGGTGAGGAATCGAGGTGAGGTGAGGTGAAGTGAGAAGGTAAGCTGAGGTGAATTGTAGTGAGGTGAATTGAGTGTGAGGTGAGGTGAGTTTAGGTGAGGTGAGGAATTGAGGTGAGGTGAAGTGAGGTGAGTTGAGGTGAGGTGAGTTGATTTGATGTGAGTTGAGGTGAGGTGAGGAAGTGAGTTGATATGAGGTGAGGGTGTGAGGTGAGGGAGTGAGGTGAGGAATTGAGGTGAGGTGAGTGAAGTGACATTAGGTGAGGTGAAGTGAAGAGGTGAGGCGATGTGAGGTTATGTGAGGAATTGAGTGGTGAGTTGAGTGAGGTGAGGTGAAGTGAGTGAGAGGAGGTGAGGTGAGGTGAAGTGAGTGAAGTGAGGTGAGTTGAGTTGAGATGAGAAAATGAGGTGAGTTGAGAAAATGAGGTGAGGTTAGGAAGTGAGTTGATATAAGGGGGTGAGGTGAGGGTGTGACGTGTGGAATTGAGGTGAGGTGAGTGAATTGGCGTTAGGTGTGAAGATGAGGTGAGGTGAGGAACTGAGGTGAGGTGAGGAACTGAGGTGAGGTGGGTGAGTTGAGGAATTGAGGTGGGAGGTGAGGTGTGGTGGTGAGGTGAGGAGTTGAATTGAGGTGGTATGATTGAGGTGAGTTGAAGTGAGTGACTTGAGGTGAGGAAGTGAGATGAGGAATTGAGGTCTGGTGAGTGAGCTGACATGAGGCGTGGAGGTGAGGCGAGGTGAGGTGAAATGAGGAATTAGATGATGTGAGGTGAGTGAGGTGAAGTGAGTTAAAGGTGTGTTGAGGAATTGAGGTGATGTGAGTGAGGTTAAATGAGGTGTGCAGAAGTGAGGTGAGCTGAGGTGAGGAAGTGAGTTGATGTGTGGTGATGAGGTGAGGTCAGGGAGTGAGGTGAGGAGTTAAGGTGAGGTCAGTGAAGTGACATTTGGTGTGGAGGTCAGGTGAGGTGAGGAACTGTGGTTGATTGAGGTCAGGTGAGTGAGTTGAGTTGAGTTGACGATGTGAAGTGAGGAATTGAGGTGAGGACCTGAGGGGAAGTGAGTGACATGAGGTGAAAAGATGAGGAAGTGACATGAGGTGAGAAGATGAGGATTTGAGGTGACGTTAGGAAGTGAGGTGAGGTGAGGTGATGTGAGGAATTGAGGTTGAGGTGAGGTGAGTGATGTGAGTTGAGGTGAAGAGGTGAAGTGAGGAATTGAGATGAGTAGAGTGAGGTGACATGAGGTATGAAGGTGAGGTGAGTTCAGGAAGTGAGGAGGTGAGGTGAGTGTGGTAGGTGAGGAATTGAGGGGTGTGTGGTGAGGAGAGTGCATGAGGTGATGTGTGGTGAGGAATTGTAGTGAGGTGTGAGTGAGGAGAGGTGAGGTAAGTGATGTGAGGAACTGGGGAGGTGAGTAAGGTGACATGTTTTGTGGAGGTAGGTGAGGTGAGGTGGTTAAGTGAGGAATTTAAGTGAGGAGAGGTGATGTGAAGAATTGAGGTGAGAAGAGGAAGTGTGGTGAGGTGATGATACAGATGTGAGGTGAAGTGAAGTGAGTGATTTGAGGAGGAGGTGAGGTGACTTGAGGAAGTGAGCAGGTGAGGTGAGGAATTGAATGAGTTGAGTGAAATAAGTGGGGTTAGCTGAGGAGGCGAGATGAAGTGAGGAGATGCGGTGAGGTGAGCAATTGAGTGGAGGACGTGAGGTGAAGTGAGTTGAGAGTTGAGAAGATGAAGTGAGGTGTGGTGAGATGATGTGTGGTGAGGTGAGGAAGTGAGTTGAGGTAGGTGAGTGAGGTTGTTAGGTGCGGAGTATAGGTGAGATGAGTAAGTGAGGAGGTGAGGTGAGGAACTGAGTTGACTGAGGTGATTGAGGTGAGGTGAGGTACAGAGGTGAGGGGAGGTGAGAAATTGAGTTGATGTAGGTGATGTCAGTTGAAGTGGGGTGAGGTAAGGTTTAAGGTGATGTGAGGTGAATGGTGGAGTGACGTGAGGTGAGGTGAGGAATCGAGGTGAGGTGAAGTGTGTGATGTGAGGGGAGGTGAGGTGAGGTGAATTGAGGAAGTGAGGTGAATTGAGTGTGAGGTGAGTTGAGGTGAGGTGAGGAATTGAGGTGAGGACGTGAGGTGAAGTAAGTGATGTGAGTTGAGATGAGGTGAGAATATGAAGTGAGGTGAGGTGAGATGATGTGTGGTGAGGTGAGGAAGTGAGTTGAGGTAGGTGAGTGAGGTTGTTAGGTGCGGAGTATATTTGAGGGGAGGAAGTGAGGAGGTGAGGTGAGGAACTGAGTTGACTGAGGTGAATGAGGTGAGTTGAGGTACAGATGTGAAGGGAGGTGAGAAATTGATTTGACGGAGGTTATGTCAGTTGAGGTGGGGTGAGGTAAGGATTGAAGTGTGAGGTGAGTGGTGGAGTGAGTTGAGGTAAGGTGAGGAATTGATTTGAAGTGAGTGAAGTGACGTTAGTTGTGAAGGTGAGGTGAGGTGAGGAAGTGAGGAGGTGAGGTGAGGAACTGAGGTGAGGTGAGGTGAATTGAGGAATTGAGGTGGGAGGTGCTGTGAGGAGATGAGGTGAGGTGGTGAGATGAGGAATTGAAGTGAGGTGATATGAGGTGAGGTGAATTGAGTGACTTGAGTTGAGGAAGTGAGTTGATATTAGGTTAGGAGGTGAGGTGAGGAAGTGAGGTGAGGAATTGAGTTGAGTTATTGTGACGTTACGTGTGGAGGTGAGATGAGGTGAGGACGGGAGGAATTGAGGTGCGGAATTGAGTTGAGTGTGATGTGAGTGAAGTGTGGTGCGGCACCGAGTTGAGTGGAGGTGAGGAATTTGTGTGTGGTGACGGAGGTGATATCGTTTATGGAGGGGGTGTGAGGTGAGGATTGAAATGATGTGAGGTGGGGTGAGGTGAGGAGAGTTGACATGAGGAGATGAGGAGTTGTGAAGTGAGGTGAGGAATTGAGGTGTGATGTGGTTATTGAGGTGAATGAGATGAGGTGAGAAGGTGTGGTGAGCTGAGAATTTGAAGTGAGGTGAGTTGAAGAAGGGAGGTGAGGTGAGTGAGTTGAGGTGAAGAGAGGAGGTGATGTGAGGAATTGAGGTGAGGAAGGGTGGTGAAGTGAGTGAGGTAACATGAGGTTTGGAGGTGAGATGAGGAGTTGAGTTGAGGTGAGGAACTGAGGTTGATTGAGGTGAGGTGAGTTGAGTTGAGGATGTGAAGTGAGGAATTGAGTTGAGGAATGTGAGGTGACAGGTGTAGAGGTGAGGTGAGGTGAGGAGGTGAGATGAATGTGGTGAGGTGAGGAACTGAGGTGTGTGTGGTGAGGTGAGGGGGGAGGTGAAGTGAGGTGAGGAATTGAGGTGTGGTGAGTGAGGGGAGGTGAGGAATTGTGGTGAGTTGAATGAGGTGACATAATTTGTGGAGTTAGGTGAGGTGAGGTGGTTAGGTGAGAAATTTAAGTGAGGTGAGGTGACATGAGGTGAGGTGAGGAGGTGAGGTGAGGAAGTGTGGTGAGGTGATTTAGTTGTGAGGTGAGTGAGGTGAAGTGAAGTGAGTGATTTGAGGAGGACGTGAGGTGACTTGAAGTGAGCAGGTGAGGTGAGGAATTGAATGAGTTGAGTGAAATAAGTGTGGTTGGGTGAGGTGGTGAGCTGAATTGAGGAGATGAGGTGTGGTGAGGTGAGGAATTGAGGTGAGGACGTGAGGTGAAGTGAGTGACATGAGGTGAGAAGATGAGGAAGTGAGGTTAGGTGAGAAGATGAGGATTTGAGGTGAGGTGGGGAAGTGAGTTGAGGTGAGGTGAGGTGATGTGAGGAATTGAGGCTGATTTGAAGTGAATGAGGTGAGTTGACGTGAAGAGGTGAAGTGAGGAATTCAGATGAGGTGAGGTGACATGAGGTGTGGAGTTGAGATTAGGTGAGGAAGTGAGGTGTGTGGTGAGGTGAGTGCATGAGGTGAGGTGTGGTGAGGAATTGTAGTGAGGTGTGAGTGAGGTGAGGTGAAATGAGTGAGGTAAGTGAGGTGTGGAAATGTGGTGAGGTGAGTAAGGTGACATGTTTTGTGGAGGTAAGTGAGGTGAGGTGGTTAAGCGAGGAATTTGTGTTGAGGTGACATGAGAATGTGAGCTGAAGTGAGGAATTGAGGTGAGGTGAGGAAGTGTGGTGAGGTGATTGAGATGAAGGAAGTGAGTGATTTGAGGAGGAGGTGAGGTGACTTGAGGAAGTGAGCAGGTGAGGTGAGGAATTGAATGAGTTGAGTGAAATAAATGAGTTAAGGTGAGGAGGTGAGCTGAATTGAGGAGATGAGGTGAGGTGAGAAATTGAAGTGAGGATGTGAGGTGAAGTGAGTGACGTCAGGTGAGGAAGTGAGATGAGGAATTGAGGTGTGGTGAGTGAGCTGACATGAGGTGTGTAGGTGAGGCGAGGTGTGGTGAAATGAGGAATTAGATGATGTGATGTGAGTGAGGTGAAGTGAGTTAAAGGTGTGTTGAGGATTGAGGTGTTGTGAGTGAGGTTAATTGAGGTGTGCAGAAGTGAGGTGAGGTGAGGTGAGGAAGTGAGTTGATGTGTGGTGATGAGGTGAGGTGAGGGAGTGAGGTGAGGATTTAAGGTGAGGCCAGTGAAGTGACATTTGGTATGGAGGTCAGGTGAGGTGAGGAACTGTGGTTGATTGAGGTCAGGTGAGTGAGTTGAGTTGAGTTGAGGATGTGAAGTGAGGAATTTAGGTGAGGATGTGAGGTGAAGTGAGTGACGTGAGTTGAGGTGAGGTGAGAAGAAGGAGTGATGTGCGGTGAGAAGATGATTTGAGGTGAGGTGAGGAAGTGAGTTGAGGTGAGGTGAGTGATGTTGTTAGGTGTGGAGTCCACGTGATGTGAGTAATTGAGGAGGTAAGGTGAGGAACTGAGTTGACTGAGGTGAGTGAGGTGAGGTGAGGTACAGAAGTGAGGTGAGCTGAGAAATTCAGTTGACGTAGGTGATGTCAGTTGAGTTGGGATGAGGTAAGGATTGAGGTGAGGTGATGTGAGTGTTGGAGTGAGCTGAGGTGAGGTGAGGAATCGAGGTGAGGTGAGGTGAAGTGAGTGATGTGAGGTGAGGTGAAGTGGGAAGGTGAGGTGAGGTGAATTGAAGTGAGGTGAATTGAGTGTGAGGTGAGGTGAGTTGAGTTGCGGTGACGAGGTGAGGTGAAGTGAGGTGAGTTGATTTGAGGTGAGTTGAGGTGAGGTGAGGAAGTGAGTTGATATGAGGTGAGGTGGTGAGGTGAGGGAGTGAGGTGAGGATTTAAGGTGAGGTCAGTGAAGTGACATTTTTTATGGAGGTCAGGTGAGGTGAGGAACTGTGGTTGATTGAGGTCAGCTGAGTGAGTTGAGTTGAGTTGAGGATGTGAAGTGAGGAATTGAGGTGAGGACGTGAGGTGAAGTGAGTGACATGAGGTGAGAAGATGAGGAAGTGACGTGAGGTGAGAAGATGAGGATTTGAGGTGATGTTAGGAAGTGAGGTGAGGTGAGGTGATGTGAGGAATTGAGGTTGAGGTGAGGTGAGTGATGTGAGTTGAGGTGAAGAGCTGAAGTGAGGAATTGAGATGAGGAGAGTGAGGTGACGAGGTATGAAGGTGAGGTGATGTCAGGAAGTGAGGAGGTGAGGTGAGTGTGGTAGGTGAGGAATTGAGGTGTGTGTGGTGAGGTGAGTGCGTGACTGAGGTCAGGTGAGGTGAGGTAAGTGAGGTGAGGAACTGGTGAGGTGAGTAAGGTGACATGTTTTGTGGAGGTAGGTGAGGTGAGGTGGTTAAGTGAGGAATTTGAGTGAGGTGAGGTGAAGTGAGGAATTGAGGTGAGGTGAGCTAGTGTGGTGAGGTGATGATTGAGATGTGAGGTGAAGTGAAGTGAGTGATTTGAGGAGGAGGTGAGGTGACTTGAGGAAGTGAGCAGGTGAGGTGAGGAATTGAATGAGTTGAGTGAAATAAGTGAGGTTAGCTGAGGAGGCGAGCTGAAGTGAGGAGATGAGGTTAGGTGAGGATTTGAGTGGAGGACGTGAGGTGAAGTGAGTTGAGAGGTGAGAAGATGAAGTGAGGTGAGGTGAGATGATGTGTGGTGAGGTGAGGTAGTGAGTTGAGGTAGGTGGGTGAGGTTGTTATATGTGGAGACTAGGTGAGATGAGGAAGCGAGGAGGTGAGGTGAGGAAATGAGTTGACTGAGGTGATTGAGGTGAGGTGAGGTACAGAGGTGAGGGGAGGTGAGAAATTGAGTTGATGGAGGTGATGTCAGTTGAGGTGGGGTGAGGTAAAAATTGAGGTGATGTGAGGTGAGTGGTGGAGTGAGGTGAGGAGAGGTGAGGAATCGAGGTGAGGTGAAGTGAGTGATGTGAGGTGAGGTGAGGTGAGGTGAATTGAGGAAGTGAGGTGAGTTGAGTGTGAGGTGAGTTGAGTTGAGGTGAGGAATTGAGGTGAGGTGAAGTGAGGTGATTTGAGGTGAGGTTAGGAAGTGAGTAGATATGATGTTAGTAGGTGAGTTGAGGGAGTGAGGTGAGGAATTGAGGTGAGGTGAGTGAAGTGACATTAGGTGTGGAGGTGAAGTGAAGTGAGGAGGTGAGTTGATGTGAGGTGAGGTGAGGAATTGAGTGTTGAGTTGAGTGAGGTGAGGTGAAGTGAGTGAGAGGAGTTGAGGTGAGGTGAATTGAGGTGAGGTGAGAAGATGAGGTGAGGTGAGTTGAGGAAGAGAGTTGATGGGAGGTGAGGGAGTGAGGTGAGGTGTGGTGAGGAGTTGTATTGAGGTGTGAGTGAGGTGAAGTGAAGTGGGTGAGGTAAGTGAGGTGAGGAATTGTGCTGAGGTGAGTAAGGTGACATGTTAAGCGGAGGTATGTGAGGTGAGGTTGTTAAGTGAGTAATTTAAGTGAGGTAAAGTGACAAGAGGAGGTGAGGTGAAGTGAGGAATTGAGGTGTGGTGAGGTGATGATTGAGATGTGAGGTGGGTGAGGTGAAGTGAAGTGAATGATTTGAGGAGGAGTTGAGGTGACTTGAGGAACAGAGCAGGTGAGGTGAGGAATTGAAGGACTTGAGTGCAATAAGTTAGGTTAGGTGAGAACGTGAGCTGTAGTGAGGAGATGAGGTGAGGTGAGGAATTGAAGTGAGGACGTTAGGTGAAGTAAGTGATGTGAGTTGAGATGACGTGAGAAGATGAAGTGAGGTGAGGTGAGAAGATGATTTGAGGTGAGGTGAGGAAGTGTGTTGAGGTGAGGTGAAGAGGTGTGGTGAAAAAATGAGGTGAGGTGAGTGAGGTTATAATAGGTGTGGTGTTTAGGTGAGGTGAGGAAGTGAGGAGGTGAGGTGAGGAACTGAGTTGACTGAGGTGAGTGAGGTGAGGTGAGGTACAGAGGTGAGGGGAGGTGAGAAATTGAGTTGACGGAGGTTATGTCAGTTGAGGTGGGGTGAGGTAAGGATTGAGGTGTGAGGTGAGTGGTGGAGTGAGGTGAGGTGAGGTGAGGAATTGATTTGAGGTGAGTGAAGTGACGTTAGTTGTGAAGGTGAGGTGAGGTGAGGAAGTGAGGAGGTGAGGTGAGGAACTGAGGTGAAGTGAGGTGAATTGAGGAATTGAGGTGGGAGGTGACGTGAGATGAGGTGAGGTGGTGAGGTGAGGAATTGAAGTGCGATGATATGAGTGAGGTGAGGTGAAGTGAGTGACTTGAGGTGAGGAAGTGAGTTGATGTTAGGTTAGGAGGTGAGGTGAGGATGTGAGGAGAGGAATTGTGTTGAGGTATGGTGTCGTTAGGTGTGGAGGTGAGGAAGTGAGGTGCGGAATTGAGTTGAGTGTGACGTGAGTGAGGTGTGGTGTGGCACCGAGTTGAGTGGAGGTGAGGAATTGGTGTGAGGTGATGGAGGTGATATCATTTATGGAGGGGGTGTGAGGTGAGGATTGAAATGATGTGAGGTGATGTGAGGTGAGGTGAGGAAGTGAGGTGAGGTGAGGATTGAGATGATGTGAGGTGAAATGAAGTGAGTGTTTTGAGGAGGATGTGAGGTGACATGAGGTGAGCATGTGAAGTGAGGATTTGAGGTGATGTGAGTGAGGTTAAGTGAGGTGAGCAGGGGTGAGTGGATAAGGAGGTGAAGTGGGGAATTGAGAAGGTGATGTGACTGAGTTGAAGTGAGTGACGTGATGTGAGGTGAGGTGAGAAGATGAGGTGAGGTGAGGTGAGGAAGTGAGTTGATGGGAGGTGAGGGAGTGAGGTGAGGAATTGCGGTGATGTGAGTGAAATGACATTAAGTTTGGAGGTGAGGTGAGTTGAGGAATTGAGGTGAGGTGATTAATTGAGGTGAGGTACGGAGGTGTGGGGAGGTGAGGAATTGAGATGAGGTGACCTCACTTGTGGAGGTGGGATGAGTGGAGGATTGAGGTTATGTGAGGTGAAGTGTGTAAGATGAGGTGAGTGGACATGAGATTAGGTGAGGTGAGGTGTGGTGAAGTGATTTCGATAAGGTGAGGTGAAGTGAGAAAATGAAGTGACATGAGTTGAAGTGAGTTGAGTGAGGTGAGTTGAGGTGAAGAGGTGAGGTAAGGAAGTTAGGAAAGGAATTGAGGTGACGAGAGGTGAGGTTGGATTAGGTGAGGTGAGTGAGGTGAGGAGGTGAGGTGAGGAATTGTGAGAGTGAGTTGACATGAGATGTGGTGAGGCGAGGTGACGTGAGGTGAGGAATTGAGGTGTGTGAGGTGAGGTGGGGAGGTGAGGTCAGTTGGTGCTGTGCCGAATTGAAATGAAGTGAGGTGACTGAGGTGAGGTGACGTGAGTGAGGTGAGGTGAGGAAGTGAGGTTAGGTAATGAGGTGAGTTGATTGATGTGACATGTGTGGAGGTGAGGTGAGGAATTTGAGGTGAGGTGAAGAATTGAGGTGATGTGTTGAGGGGAGGTGAGGAATTGTATAAGGGGAGTGATGTGAGTGAGGTTAGGTGAGCAGGTGAGCTGAGGTGAGGAGATGATAAGGTGAGGTGAGGTGAAGTGAGTGATGTGAGGTGAGTTGAGGTGAGGTGAGAAGATGAGGTGAGGAAGTGAGATGAGGAATTGAGTTGAGGTGAGGTGACGTTAGGTGTGGAGGTGAGGTGAGGTGAGGAAGTGAGGAAGTGAGGTGAGGAATTGAGTGTGACGTGAGTGAGGTGTGATGAGGTACCGAGTTGAGTGGAGGTGAGGAATTGAGGTGAGGTGACGGAGGTGATGTCACTTGTGGAAGGGGTGTGAGGTGAGGATTGAGGTGATGTGAGGTGGGGTGATGTGAGGTGAGTGGACCTGAGGAGATGAGGAGTTGTGAGGTGCGGAATTGTGGTGAGATGCGATGATTGAGGTGAGTGAGGTGAGGTGAGGAGGTGAGGTGAGCTGAGTTGAAGTGAGGTGAGTTGAAGAAGGGAGGTGAAGTGAGTGAGGTGAGGTGAAGTGAGGAAGGGAGGTGAGGTGAGTGAGGTGACATGAGTTGTGGAGGTGGGGTGAGGTGAGGAGTTGAGGTGAGGTGTGGAACTGAGTTTGATTGAGGTGAGGTGAGTGAGGTGAGTTGAGTTCAGGATGTGAAGTGAGGATTTGAGATGAGGACGTGAGGTGAAGTGAGTGACATGTGGTGAGAAGATGAGGATTTGAGGTGAGGTGAGGAAGTGGGTGAGGTGAGGTGAGGTGACGTGAGGAATTGAGGTTGAGGTGTGGTGAGAGAGGTGAGTTGAGGTGAAGAGGTGAAGTGAGGAATTGAGATGAGGTGAGTGAGGTGAAATGAGTTGTGGAAAAGAGGTGAGGTGTGGAATTGAGGAGGTGAGGTGAGTGTGGTTAGGTGAGGAATTGAGGTGTGTGTGCGGAGGTGAGGGTTTGAGGTGAGTTGTGGTGAGGAGTTGTAGTGAGGTGTGAGTGAGGTGAGTGAAGTGGGTGAGGTAAGTGAGGTGAGGAATTGTGGTGAGGTGAGTAAGGTGACATGTTTAGCGGAGGTAGGTGAGGTGAGGTGGTAAAGTGAGTAATTATAGTGAGATGAGGTGACATGAGGGGGTGAGGTGAAGTGAGGAATTGAGGTGTGGTGAGGTAATGTTTGAGATGTGAGTTGAATGAGGTGAAGTGAATTGAGTGATTTGAGGAGGAGGTGAGGTGACTTGAGGAACTGAGCAGGTGAGGTGAGGAATTGAAGGACTTGAGTGCAATAAGTTAGGTTAGGTGAGAAGGTGAGCTGAGGTGAGGAGATGAGGTGAGGTGAGGAATTGAGGTGAGGACGTGAGGTGAAGTAAGTGATGTGAGTTGAGATGAGTTGAGAAGATGAAGTGAGGTGAGTTGAGAAGATTTGAGGTGAGGTGAGGAAGTGTGTTGAGGTGAGGTGAGGAGGTGTGGTGAAGTAAAGAGGTGAGGTGAGTCAGGTTATGTTAGGTGTGGAGTTTAGGTGAGGTGAGGAAGTGAGGAGGTGAGGTGAGGAACTGAGTTGACTGAGGTGAGTGAGGTGAGGTGAGGTACAGAGGTGAGGGGAGGTGAGATATTGAGTTGACGGAGGTTATGTCAGTTGAGGTGGGGTGAGGTAAGGATTGAGGTGTGAGGTGAGTGGTGGAGTGAGGTGAGGTGAGGTGAGGAATTGATTTGAGGTGAGTGAAGTGACGTTAGGTGTGAAGGTGAGGTGAGGTGAGGACGTGAGGAGGTGAGGTGAGGAACTGAGGTGAGGTGTGGTGAATTGAGGAACTGAATTGGGAGGTGATGTGAGGAGATGAGGTGAGTTGGTCAGGTGAGGAATTGAAGTGAGGTGATTTGAGTGAGGTGACGTGAAGTGAGTGACTTGAGGTGAGGAAGTGATTTGATGTTAGGATAGGAGGTGAGGTGAGGAAGTGAGGTGGGGAATTGAGTTGAGGTATGGTGACGTTAGTTGTGGAGGTGAGGTGAGGTGAGGACGTGAGGAAGTGAGGTTCGCAATTGAATTGAGTGTGACGTGAGTGAGGTGTGGTGTGGCACCGAGTTGAGTGGAGGTGAGGAATTGGTGTGCGGTGACGGAGGGGATATCATTTATGGAGGGGGTGTGAGGTGAGGATTGAAATGATGTAAGGTGGGGTAAGGTTAGGTGAGGAAGTGAGGTGAGGTGAGGATTGAGATGATGTGAGGTGAAATGGAGTGTTTTGAGGAGGATGTGAGGTGAAATGAGGTGAGCATGTGAGTGAGGATTTGAGGTGACGTGAGGTTAAGTGAGGTGAGCAGGGGTGAGGGGATAAGGAGGTGAAGTGAGGAATTGAGGAGGTGAGGTGACTGAGTTGAAGTGAGTGACGTGATGTGAGGTGAGGTGAGAAGATGAGGTGAGGTGAGGTGAGGAAGTGAGTTGATGGGAGGTGAGGGAGTGAGGTGAGGAATTGCGGTGACGTGAGTGAAGTGACATTAAGTGTGGAGGTGAGGTGAGTTGAGGAATTGAGGTGAGGTGATTAATTGAGGTGAGGTATGGAGGTGTGGGGAGGTGAGGAATTGAGATCAGGTGACGGAGGTGACCTCATTTGTGGAGGTGGGATGAGTTGAGGATTGAGGTTATGTGAGGTGAAGTGAGTAAGGTGAGATGAGTGGACATGAGATTAGGTGAGGTGAGGTGTGGTGAAGTGATTTAGGTAAGGTGAGGTGAGGTGAGAAAATGAAGTGACAT
Source organism: Smutsia gigantea (assembly GCA_032199065.1). NCBI lineage: Eukaryota > Metazoa > Chordata > Mammalia > Pholidota > Manidae > Smutsia > Smutsia gigantea. The sequence goes on along the minus strand of JAVSCE010013156.1, from coordinate 73,158 downwards.
GAGTTGAGGAAGTGAGTTGAGTGAGGTGAGGTGATGTGAAGAGGTGAGGTAAGGAAGTGAGGAGAGGAATTGAGGTGAGGAGAGGTGAGGTTGGATGAGGTGAGGTGAGTGAGGTGAGGAGGTGAGGTGAGGAATTGAGGTGAGAGTGAGGTGAAATGAGGTGTGGTGAGGAGAGGTGACGTGAGGTGAGTAATTGAGGTGTGTGAGGTGAGGTGGGGAGGTGAGGTCAGTTGGTGCGTTGCCGAATTGAAGTGAGGTGAGGTGACTGAGGTGAGGTGACGTGAGTGAGGTGAGCTGAGGAAGTTAGGTTAGGTAATGACGTGAGTTGATTGATGTGACATGTGTGGAGGTGAGGTGAGGAATTTGAGGTGAGTTGAGGAATTGATGTGATTTGTGGTGAGGGGAGGTGAGGAATTGAATGAGGGGAGTGATGTGAGTGAGGTTAGGTGAGGAGGTGAGCTGAGGTGAGGAGATGAGTAGGTGAGTTGAGGTGAAGTGAATGATGTGAGGTGAGTTGAGGTGAATTGAGAAGATGAGGTGAGGAAGTGAGATGAGGAATTGAGTTGAGGTGAGGTGACGTTAGGTGTGGAGGTGAGGTGAGGTGAGGAAGTGAGGAAGTGAGGTGAGGAATTGAGTGTGAGGTGAGTGAGGTGTGGTGAGGTACCGAGTTGAGTGGAGGTGAGGAATTGGGGTGAGGTGACGGAGGTGATGTCACTTGTGGAACGGGTGTGAGATGAGGATTGAGGTGATGTGAGGTGGGGGGAGTTGAGGTGAGTGGACCTGAGGAGATGAGGAGTTGTGAGGTGAGGTGAGGAATTGAGGTGAGATGCGGTGATTGAGGTGAGTGAGGTGAGGTGAGGAGGTGAGGTGAGCTGAGTTGAAGTGAGGTGAGTTGAAGAAGGGAGTTGAAGTGAGTGAGGTGAGGTGAAGTGAGGAAGGGAGGTGAGGTGAGTGAGGTGACATGAGTTGTGGAGGTGGGGTGAGGTGAGGAGTTGAGGTGAGCTGAGGAACTGAGGTTCATTGAGGTGATGTGAGTGAGGTGAGTTGAGTTGAGCATGTGAAGTGAGGATTTGAGATGAGGACATGAGGTGAAGTGAGTGACATGAGTTGAGAAGATGAGGATTTGAGGTGAGGTGAGGTGACATGAGAAATTGAGGTTGAGTTGATTTGAGTGAGGTGAGTTTAGGTGAAGAGGTGAAGTGAAGAATTGAGATGAGGAGAGTGAGGTGACAAGAGTTGTGGAGGTGAGGTGAGGAAGTGAGGAGGTGAGGTGAGGAAGTGAGGAGGTGAGGTGAGTGTGGTTAGGTGAGGAATTGAGGTGTGTGTGGTGAGGTGTGGGAGTGAGGGGAGGTGTGGTGAGGAGTTTTAGTGAGGTGTGAGTGAGGTGATGTGAAGTGTGTGAGGTAAGTGAGGTGAAGAATTGTGGTGAGGAGAGTAAGGTGACATGTTTAGCGGAGGTAGGTGAGGTGAGGTGGTTAAATGAGTAATTTAAGTGAGGTGAGGTGACATGAGGAGGTGAGCTGAAGTCAGGAATTGAGGTGTGGTGAGGTGATGATTGAGATGTGAGGTGAGTGAGGTGAAGTGAATTGAGTGATTTGAGGAAGAGGTGAGGTGACTTGAGGAACTGAGCAGGTGAGGTGAGGAATTGAAGGACTTGAGTGCAATAAGATAGGTTAGGTGAGAAGGTGAGATGAAGTGAGATGAGGTGATGTGAGGAATTGAGGTGAGGACGTGAGGTGAAGTAAGTGATGTGAGTTGAGTTGAGGTGCGAAGATGAAGTGAGGTGAGGTGAGATGATGACTTAAGGTGAGGTGAGGAAGTGTGTTGAGGTGAGGTGAGTAAGTGTGGTGAAGAAATGAAGTGAGGTTTGTGAGGTTATGTTAGGTGTGGAGATTAGGTGAGGTAAGGAAGTGAGGAGGTGAGGTGAGGAACTGAGTTGACTGTGGTGAGTGAGGTGAGGTGGGGTACAGAGGTGAGCGGAGGTTAGAAATTGAGTTGACGGAGGTTATGTCAGTTGAGGTGGGGTGAGGTAAGGATTGAGGTGTGAGGTGAGTGGTGGACTGAGGTGAGGTGAGGTGAGGAATTGATTTGAGGTGAGTGAGGTGACGTTAGGTGTGAAGGTGAGGTGAGGTGAGGAAGTGAGGAGGTGAGGTGAGGAACTGAGGTGAGGTGAGGTGAATTGAGGAATTGAGGTGGGAGGTGATGTGAGGAGATGAGGTGAGGTGGTGAGGTGAAGAATTGAAGTGAGGTGATATGAGTGAGGTGAGGTGAATTGTGTTACTTGAGGTGAGGAAGTGAGTTGATGTTAGGTTAGGAGGTGAGGTGAGAAGTGAGGTGAGGAATTGAGTTGAGGTATTGTGACGTTAGGTGTGGAGGTGAGGTGAGGTGAGGACGTGAGGAAGTGAGGTGCGGAATTGAGTTGAGTGTGACGTGAGTGAAGTGCGGTGCGGCACCGAGTTGAGTGGAAGTGAGGAATTGGTGTGAGGTGAAGGAGGTGATATCATTTAAAGAGGGTGTGTGAGGTGAGGATTGAAATGATGTGAGTTGGGGTGAGGTGAGGTGAAGAAGTGAGGTGAGGTGAGGATTGAGATGATGTGAGGTGAAATGAAGTGAGTGTTTTGAGTAGGATGTGAGGTGACATGAGGTGAGCATGTGAAGTGAGGTTTTGAGGTGACGTGAGTGAGGTTAAGTGAGGTGAGCTGGGGTGAGGGGATAAGGAGGTGAAGTGAGGAATTGAAGAAGTGAGGTGACTGAGTTGAAGTGAGTGACGTGATGTGAGGTGAGGTGAGAAGATGAGGTGAGGTGAGGAAGTGAGTTGATGGGAGGTGAGGGAGTGAGGTGAGGAATTGAGGTGACGTGAGTGAAGTGACATTAAGTGTGGAGGTGAGTTGAGTTGAGGAATTGAGGTGAGTGATTAATTGAGGTGAGGTACGGAGGTGTGGGGAGGTGAGGAATTGAGATGAGGTGACAGAGGTGACCTCATTTGTGGAAGTGGGATGAGTTGAAGATTGAGGTTATGTGAGGTGAAGTGAGTAAGGTGAGGTGAGTGGACATGAGATTAGGTGAGGTGACTTGTGGTGAAGTGATTTAGGTAAGGTGAGGTGAGATGAGAAGATGAAGTGACATGAGTTGAGGAAGTGAGTTGAGTGAGGTGAGGTGAGGTGAAGAGGTGAGGTAAGGAAGTGAGGTGAGGAATTGTGGTGAGGAGATGTGAGGTTGGATGAGGTTAGGTTAGTGAGGTGAGGTGAGGAATTGAGTGTGACGTGAGTGAGGTGTGGTGAGGTACCGAGTTGAGCGGAGGTGAGGAATTGAAGTGATTTGACGGAGGTGATGACACTTGTGGAAGCGGTGTGAAGTGAGGATTGGTGTGACGTGAGGTGGGGTGAGGTGAGGTGAGTGTACCTGAGGAGATGAGGAGTTGTGAGGTGAGGTGAGAAATTGAGGTGAGATGCGGTGATTGATGTGAGTGAGGTTAGGTGAGGAGGTGAGGTGAGCTGAGTTGAAGTGAGGTGAGTTGAAGAAGGGAGGTGAAGTGAGTGAGGTGAGGTGAAGTGAGGAAGGGAGGTGAGGTGAATGAGGTGACATGAGTTGTGGAGGTGAGGTGAGGTGAGGAGCTGTGGTGAGGTGAGGAACTGAGGTTGATTGAGGTGAGGTGAGTGAGGTGAGTTGAGTTGAGGATGTGAAGTGAGGATTTGAGATGAGGACGTGAGGTTAATTGAGTGACATGAGGTGAGAAGATGAGGATTTGAGGTGATGTGAGGAAGCGAGGTGAGGTGAGGTTAGGTGATGTGAGGAATTGAGGTTGAGGTGAGGTGAGTGAAGTGAGTTGAGGTGAAGAGGTGAAGTGAGGAATTGAGATGAGGAGAGTGTGGTGACATGAGGTGTGGAGGTGAGGTGAGGTGAGGAAGTGAGGAGGTGAGGTGAGTGTGGTTAGGTGTGGAATTGAGGTGTGTGTGGTGAGGTGAGGGGGTGAGGTGAGGTGTGGTGAGGAGTTGTAGTGAAGTGTGATGTGAGGTGAAGTGGGTGAGGTAAGTGAGGTGAGGAATTGTGGTGAGGTGAGTAAGGTGACATTTTATGCGGAGTTAAATTAGGTGAAGTGGTTAAGTGAGTAATTTAAGTGAGGTGAGGTGAAGAGAGGAATTGAGGTGTGGTGAGGTGATAATTGAGATGTGAGGTGAGTGAGGTGAAGTGAAGTGAGTGATTTGAGGAGGAGGTGAGGTGACTTGAGAAACTGAGCATGTGAGGTGTGGAATTGAATGAGTTGAGTGCAATAAGTTAGGTTAGGTGAGAAGGTGAGCTGAAGTGAGGAGATGAGGTGAGGTGAGGAAATGAGGTGAGGACGTGAGGTGAAGTAAGTGATGTGAGTTGAGATGAGGTGAGAAGATGAAGTGAGGTGAGGTGAGAAGATGATTTGGGGTGAGGTGAGGAAGTGTGTTGAGGTGAGGTGAGGAGGTGTGGTGAAGAAATGAGGTGAGGTGAGTGAGGTAATGTTAGGTGTGGAGTTTAGGTGAGGTGAGGAAGTGAGGAGGTGAGGTGAGGAACTGAGTTGACTGTGAGTGAGGTGAGGTGAGGTACAGAGGTGAGGGGGGGTGAGAAATTGAGTTGACGGAGGTTATGTTAGTTGAGGTGTGGTGAGGTAAGGATTGAGGTGTGAGGTGAGTGGTGGAGTGAGGTGAGGTGAGGTGAGGAATTGATTTGAGTTGAGTGAAGTGACGTTAGGTGTGAAGGTGAGGTGAGGTGGGGAAGTGAGGAGGTGAGGTGAGGAACTGAGGTAAGGTGAGGTGAATTGTGGAATTGAGGTGGGAGGTGACATGAGATGAGGTGAGGTGGTGAGGTGAGGAATTGAAGTGAGGTGATATGAGTGAGTTGAGGTGAAGTGAGTGACTTGAGGTGAGGAAGTGTGTTGATATGTTAGGAGGTGAGGTGAGGAAGTGAGGTGAGGAATTGAGTTGAGGTATTGTGACGTTAGGTGTGGAGGTGAGGAAGTGAGGTGCGGAATTGTGTTGAGTGTTACGTGAGTGAGGTGTGGTGCGACACCGTGTTGATTGGAGGTGAGGAATTGGTGTGAGGTGACGGAGGTGATATCATTTATGGAGGGGGTGTGAGGTGAGGATTGAAGTGATGTGAGGTGGGGTGAGCTGAGGTGAGTGGACCTGAGGAGATGAGGAGTTGTGAGGTGAGGTGAGGAATTGAGGTGAGATGTGGTGATTGAGGTGAATGAGGTGAGGTGAGATGGTGAGATGAGCTGAGAAGTTGAAGTGAGGTGAGTTGAAGGGAGGTGAGGTGAGTGAGTTGAGGTGAAGTGAGGAGGTGATGTGAGGAAGTGAGGTGAGGAAGGGGGGTTAAGTGAGTGAGGTGACAGTTGTGGAGGTGACATGAGGAGTTGGGTTGAAGTGAGGAACTGAGGTTGATTGAGGTGAGGTGAGTTGAGTTGAGGATGTGAGGTGAGGAATTGGGTTGAGGAAAGTGAGGTGACAGGTGTGGATGTGAGGTGAGTTGAGGAGGTGAGATGAACGTGGTGAGGTGAGGAATTGAGTTGTGTGTGGTGACGTGAGGGGTGAGGTGAAGTGAGGTGAGGAATTGAGGTGTGTTGAGTGAGGGGAGGTGAGGAATTTCGGTGAGTTGAATGAGGTGACAATTTGTGGAGGTTAGGTGAGGTGAGGTGGTTAGTTGAGGAATTTAAGTGAGGTGAGGTGACATGAGGTGAGGTGAGGAGGTGAGGTGAGGAAGTGTGGTGAGGTGATTTAGTTGTGAGATGAGGGAGGTGAAGTGAAGTGAGTGATTTGAGGAGGAGGTGAGGTGACTTGAAGTGAGCAGGTGAGGTGAGGAATTGAATGAGTTGAGTGAAATAAGTGTGGTTGGGTGAAGTGTTGAGATGAAGTGAGGAGATGAGGTGTGGTGAGGTGAATAATTGAGGTGAGGACGTGAGGTGAAGTGAGTGACATAAGGTGAGAAGATGAGGAAGTGTGGTGAGGTTAGAAGATGAGGATTTGAGGTGAGGTGGGGAAGTGAGTTGAGGTGAGGTGGGGAAGTGAGTTGAGGTGAGGTGAGGTGATGTGAGGAATTGAGGTTGATTTGAAGTGAGTGAGGTGAGTTGAGGTGAAGAGGTGAAGTGAGGAATTCAGATGAGTTGAGGTGACATTAGGTGTGGAGGTGAGGTTAGGTGAGGAAGTGAGGTGAGGTGAGTGTGGTAGGTGAGGAATTGAGGTGTGTGGTGAGGTGAGTGCATGAGGTGAGGTGTGGTGAGGAATTGTATTGAGTTGTGAGTGAGGTGAGGTGAAGTGAGTGAGGTAAGTGATGTGAGGAAATGTGGTGAGGTGAGTAAGGTGACATGTTTTGTGGAGGTAAGTGAGTTGAGGTGGTTAAGTGAGGAATTTGAGTTGAGGTGACAAGAGAATTTGAGGTGAAGTGAGGAATTGAGGTGAGGTGAGGAAGTGTGGTGAGGTGATTGAGATGTGAGGTGAGTGAGGTGAAGTGAAGTGAGTGATTTGAGGAGGAGGTGAGGTGACTTGAGGAAGTGAGCAGGTGATGTGAGGAATTGAATGAGTTGAGTGAAATAAGTGAGGTTAGGTGAGGAGGTGAGCTGAAGTGAGGAGATGAGGTGAGGTGAGAAATTGAGGTGAGGACGTGAGGTGAAGTGAGTGATGTGAGTTGAGATGAGGTGAGAAGATGGAGTGAGGTGAGGTGAGAAGATTTGAGGTGAGGTGAGGAAGTGAGTTGAGGTGAGGTGAGTGAGGTTATGTTAGGTGTGGAGTCTAGGTGAGGTGAGGAATTGAAGAGGTGAGGTGAGGAACTGAGTTGACTGAGGTGAGTAAGGTGAGGTGAGGTACAGAAGTGAGTGGAGCTGAGAAATTGAGTTGACGGAGGTGATGTCAGTTGAGTTGGGATGAGGTAAGGATTGAGGTGAGGTGATGTGAGTGTTGGAGTGAGCTGAGGTGATGTGAGGAATCGAGGTGAGGTGAGGTGAAGTGAGTGTTGTGAGGTGAGGTGAAGTGAGAAGGTGAGGTGAGGTCAATTGAAGTGATGTGAATTGAGTGTGAGGTGAGGTGAGTTGAGGTGAGTTGATTTGAGGTGAGTTGAGGTGAGGTGAGGAAGGGAGTTGATATGAGGTGAGGGGGTGAGGTGGGGGAGTGAGGTGAAGAATTGAGGTGAGGTGATTGAAGTGACAGGTGTGGAGGTGAATTGAAGAGGTGAGGTTAGGTGAGGTCAGGAATTGAGTGGTGAGTAGAGGTGAGGTGACGTGAGTGAGAGGAGGTGAGGTGAGTTGAAGTGAGTGAAGTGAGGTGAGTTGAGGTGAGGTGAGAAAATAAGGTGAGGTGAGGAATTGAGTTGATGTGAGGTGGTGAGGTGAGGGAGTGAGGTGAGGAATTGAGGTGAGGTGAGTGAAGTGACGTTAGGTGTGAAGATGAGGTGAGGTGAGGAAGTGAGGTGAGGTGAGGAACTGAGGTGAGGTGGGTGAGTTGAGGAATTGAGGTGGGAGGTGAGGTGAGGTGGTGAGGTGAGGAGTTGAATTGAGGTGGTATGAGTGAGGTGAGGTGAAGTGAGTGACTTGATGTGAGGAAGTGAGATGAGGAATTTAGGTGTGGTTAGTGAGCTGACATGAGGTGTGGAGGTGAGGCGAGGTGAGGTGGTGAAATGAGGAATTAGATGATGTGAGGTGAGTGAGGTGAAGTGAGTTAAAGGTGTGTTGAGGAATTGAGGTGATGTGCGTGAGTTTAATTGAGGTGTGCAGAAGTGAGATGAGGTGAGGAAGTGAGTTGATGTGTGTTGATGAGGTGAGGTGAGGGAGTGAGGTGAGGATTTAAGGTGAGGTCAGTGAAGTGACATTTGGTGTGGAGGTCAGGTGAGGTGAGGAACTGTGGTTGATTGAGGTCAGGTGAGTGAGTTGAGTTGAGTTGAGGATGTGAAGTGAGGAATTGAGGTTAGGACATGAGGGGAAGTGAGTGACATGAGGTGAAAAGATGAGGAAGTGACATGAGGTGAGAAGATGAGGATTTGAGGTGACGTTAGGAAGTGAGGTGAGGTGAGGTGATGTGAGGAATTGAGGTTGAGGTGAGGTGAGTGATGTGAGTTGGGGTGAAAAGGTGAAGTGAGGAATTGAGATGAGGAGAGTGAGATGACATGAGATATGAAGGTGAGGTCAGGAAGTGAGGAGGTGAGGTGAGTGTGGTAGGTGAGGAATTGAGGTGTGTGTGGTGAAGTGAGTGCATGAGGTGAGGTGTGTTGAGGAATAGTAGTGAGGTGTGAGTGAGTTGAGGTGAGGTAAGTGAGGTGAGGAACTGTGGTGAGGTGCGTAAGGTGACATGTTTTGTGAAGGTAGGTGAGTTGAGGTGGTTAAGTGAGGAATTTGAGGTGAGGTGACATGAGGAGGTGAGGTGAAGTGAGGAATTGAGGTGAGGTGAGGAAGTGTGGTGAGGTGATGATTGAGATGTGAGGTGCGTGAGGTGACGTGAAGTGAGTGATTTGAGGAGGAGTTGAGGTGACTTGAGGTGAACAGGTGAGGTGAGGAATTGAATGAGTTGAGTGAAATAAGTGAGGTTAAGTGAGGAGGTGAGCTGAAGTGAGGGGATGAGGTGAGGTGAGGAATTGTGGTGAGGATGTGAGGTGAAGTGAGTGACGTGAGTTGAGATGAGGTGAGAAAATGAAGTGAAGTGAGGTGAGAAGATGATTTGAGGTGAGGTGAGGAAGTGAGTTGAGGTGAGGTGAGTGAGGTTATGTTAGGTGTGGTGTCTACGTGAGGTGAGGAAGTGAGGAGGTGATGTGAGGAACTGAGTTGACTGAGGTGAGTGAGGTGAGGTGAGTTACAGGGGTGAGGGGAGGTGAGAAATTGAGTTGACGGAGGTGATGTCAGTTGAGGTGGGATGAGGTAAGGATTGAGGTGAGGTGATGTGAGTGTTGGATTGGGCTGAAGTGAGGTGAGGAATCGAGGTGAGGTCAGGTGAAGTGAGTGATGTGAGGTGAGGTGAGGTGAAGTGAGGTGAGGTGAGGTGAATTGAGGAAGTGAGGTGAATTGAGTGTGAGTTGAGTTGAGGTGAGGAATTGAGGTGAGGTGACGTGAGGTGAGTTGAGTAGGTGAGGTGAGATGAGTATTGAGGTGTGAGGTGTGTGAAGTTAGGTGATGTGAGGAATTGAGTTAAGGTGAGGTGAGTGGAGCATGGTGAAATCAGGTGAGTTGAGAAGAGTTGAGGTGAGGTGATGTAGTGAGGTGAGGTGAGGTGATGAGGTGAGGTGAGGAAGTAAGGGGAGCAATTTACGTGAGGTGAGATTATTGAGGTGTGGTGAAGTGAGTACAGTGAGGTGAGTTGAGATGAGTTGAGTAGGTGAGGTGAGGTGAGTAGTGAGGTGAGGTGAGTGGTGAAGTGAATTTAGTGATGTGAGGAGATAGTGAGGTGATATGAGCAGGTGAGGGGGTGAGGTGAGGTGAGGAGGTGAGGTTAGGTGAGGATTGAGATGAAGTGAGGTGAGTGATGTGAAGTGTGTGGTGAGGAGGTGACGTGACATGAGTTGAGGTGAGGAAATGAGGTGAGGAACTGAGGTGAGGTGAGGTGAGTGAGGTGAAGAGGTGAGGTGAGGTGAGGATTGAGGTGAGGTGAGATGAGTAAGGTGAAGTGCATGAGGTTAGGTGAGGTGTGAGATGAGGTGCAATGAGATGAGGTGCAGAGGTGACGTGAGGAGGTGAGGTGATGGGAGGAATTGAGGTGAGTGAGGTGAGGTGAGGTGAGGACGGTATGTGAGGAATTCAGGTGAGGTGAGGAATTTGGTGAAGTGAGTGAGGTTAGTTGTGAGAAGGTGAGGTGAAGTGAGGGAGTGAGGTGAGGATTTGAGGTGAGGTGAGTGAGGTGATGTTAGTTGAGCTGAGGTGATGAAGTGAGGTGAGGAGTTGAGGTGAGGTGTGAGGTGAGTTTAGGTGAGGTGGTGAGGTAATGTGAGGTGAGGGGTTGAGGTGAGCTGAGGAGATGAGTTCAGGTGATGAGAGGATGTGACGTGAAGTGAGGTGAGGGTAGCTGCGGAGGTGAGTTGAGGTGGTGAGGTGAGGTATTTAGGTGAGGTGAGTGATGTGAGGTGAGGTGATTGAGGTGATTTGAGGAGGTGAAGTGAGGAGGTCAGGTGAAGAGGTTAGGTGAGTTGAGGATTTGAGGTGTGGTGAGGTGAGTGGGGTGTGGTGAAGTGAGGCGAGGTGAGGAATTGAGGTGAGGTGACATGAGGTGTGTAAGGTGATGTGAGGAGAGTTGAGAAGATTTGAGTGAGGTGAGGTAGGTGAGTTGAGGAGGTGAGGTGAGGTGAGGAAGTAAGTTGAGCAATTGAGGTGAGGTGAGGTGAGATGATTGAGGTGAGGTGAAGTGAGAGGTGAGTTGAGGTGAGATGAGTTGTGTAGGTGAGGTGAGGTGAGGATTGAGATAAGGTGAGTTGAGTGGTGAAGTGATGTTAGGTGAGGATGAAGGGAGGTGATGTGAGGAGGTGAGGGGAGGGGAGGATTGAGATGAGGTGAGGTGAGTGAGGTGAAGTGAAGTGTGGGAGGTGAGGAGGAGGTGAGGTGACGTGAGGAGTTGAGGTGAGGAAGTGAGGTGAGGAAATGAGGTGAGGTGAAGAGACTGAGATGAGGTGAGCTCAGGAGGTGAGGTGAGGTGAGATGAGGGGATGCGATGAGATGGAGTGAGGAGGTGAGGTGAGGTGAGTATTGAGGTGGAGTGAAGTGAAATGATTGAGATTAGGAGGTGAGGTGATGTGAGGAGGTGAAGAGGTAAGGTGAGGAATTGAGGTGAGGTGATAGGTGATGTGTGGTGAGGTGAGGTGAGGAATTGAGGTGAGGTGAGTTGAGTGAGGTAAGGTGAAGTGCATGAGGTGAGGTGAGGTGGGAGTTGAGGTGTGGTGAGCAGATGAGCTGAGGTGACTTGAGGTGAGGAGGTGAGGAACTGTGGTGAGGTGAGTGAGGTTAGGTGAGTATCTGAGGTGAAGTAAGGTGAGGTGAGGAGGTGAGGTGAAGAATTGAGGTGAGGTGAGTGACCTGACATGAGTTGTGGAGGTGAGGTGAGTTGAGGAGGTGAGGTGAGTATCTGAGTTGGGGTGTGGTGAGTGAGGTGAGAGGTTAGGTGAGAAGTTGTGGTAAGGTGAGGTGAGGAGAAGTGAAGTGCGTGAGGTGAGGTGGATTGAGTTGAGGTGAGGTAAGGTGAGGTGGGGGGACAATTGAGGTGAGGTGAGGTGAGTGTAGTGAAGTGAGTTGAGGTGAGGTGAGGAGGTGAGGTGACATGAGGTGAGTTTAAGAATTGAGGTGAGTAGAAGTGAGGTGAGGTGAGGAGGTGAGGTGTGAAGTGAAGTGAGGTGAGTTAGCTGACATGAGGTGTGGAGGTGAGGTGAGGAATTGAGGTGAGGTGAAGTGAAGTGAGTGAGGTGTGGAGGAGGTGAGCTGACATGAGGAACTGAGGAGGTGAGGTGAGGAGATGAGGTGAGGAATTGAGGTGAGGTGAAGATTGAGATGAGGTGAGTGAGGTGAAGTGAAGTGAGTGAAGTCAGGAGGATGTGAGGTGACATGAGGTGAGGTGAGGAAGTGAGGAGGTGGCTTGAGGTGAGGAATTGTGAGGAATTGAGGTGAGTAGAGGTGAGTGATGTGAGGTGAAGTGAGTGAGGTGAGGTGAGAGGAGGTGAGGTTAGGTGAGGAAATGAGGTGAGGAGGTGAGGTGAGGTGAGTGAGGTGAAGTAACATAAGTCAATTCTTCATAATACCTGTTGTTATATGTATGTATCTCCTATAGGTTCTCTTTCTTTGGGGAACCCTGACCAGCACAGGCACCTCACACTCTCAATGAACTGGTGTAGCCGTTGGAGCCATACAGAACATCAGCAGAGATTTCCCTTGCAACCTAAGTCCATCGTCCTAAAGGACTTGTCAAAGGGTATAGTGTCTTACTACTTTTTATTCTCTGTGATGTGAATGAGTTCGTTTGTACCTTTCTCTTGGTAAAATACAAACGTTACTGTTAAGAAGGCATGCAGTTAATATACATACAAAATCTACTCTGTTCCACTGAAGCCTGCGAATGCATGTCAACCTTGGCAAAAGTCCTTTGGAATATTTTTAAAGGTTTTGCTTTTGATTTTTTAAAAACTGAATTCTGGCTATGCACACTCATGGTCAACTTCCATTTTGTACTCACAACACAGATACGAATATTTCTACAACCAGAGGGTAGTGACTTCTATTTTTCAAATATACTCCTAGTTCTAAGCCTTGAGTGCTATAATATAGCTAACATGAGTTCATATCAAAGTGACAATGAATAATATAATTTTGACATTGTTTTGTACCATGTTAACCTCATGGTTAAGAGCAGAGGCTAAGAGGAAGACAGCCTAACCATTTATGGAGTTCTCTCTCTGACATCAGATACTGAACACCCAGACTCACAGGAGGTGCAGTGTATACAAAGATGGATAAAGAGCCAAATACAGCTCCCAATGTCAATGATGTCATAGTCTAAGGAGTGCTGACAAACTGTACAAATAACAACAAATGAGACAGAACTCATGAAACCCCTAGTGCTTCACACCCATTATATCCTGCATACCCACCACCCCAAAGCAGGCATCCCCTAGGTGGGCAGTGATGAAAGACAGGTTTTCCCAGCCCAGAAAATGGCACACACAAGTCCCAGAGGTGGAAAACCACATGGATTATCCAAAGTACTACGAGAGGCCAATATCACCCGATTACAAGGTGCAGGAGGAGGGAAAGAAGAGTGTGAACAATTCGGCAAGGGAGCCAGAGATAGAGTCAAAGTGGGTAAGAAAAATGGCCAGATTTGAGAGAGATCACTAGGTAGCCTTATGGAAGGTGAGTGGATTAAATCAGTTGCAATTTATAAAGTGTTTAAGCCTCACCTGGAAAACAGTAAATGTTATGTAAGTGTTTGGAATAAGAGACTGAAGATAGGGGGTCCAATTAATAGACTACTGCAGAGGTCCTAGTAATAGAGGATTCAATACAAGGTAATGAATACAGAGCTGATAAGCAGAATTTAAGAAACGTGGTGGAACTGGCACAATGTTGTTCCCAATTATATATGGGAAATGAAGGAAAGGGGGACTTGAGGTAGGCTTCCAGGCTTCTGACTTGTACAACACAACTGTGTTGGTGAATAAGTGAATTTAGCCAACTTTTAGCCAAGATAAGAACTGTAAGGCTGTTTTTGGAAGGATGTAGATCATTTGATTTTTTTTGTCAGAAATAAAATCTGGGGCTGCCCATAATAAAATCCCTTCGGTCTCATAAACCCCTTGTAAGGTGGATAAAAGACTCACCTGCTGATTGGAATGTAAACTAGTTTAACCATTGTGGAAAGCAGTATGGAGGTACCTCAAAAAAACTAAAAATAGAAATACCATGTGACCCAGGAATTCCACTCCTAGGAATTTACCCTAAGAATGCAGGATCCCAGTTTCAAAAGGACAGATGCACCCCTATGTTTATTGCAGCACTATTTACAATAGCCAAGAAATGGAAGCAACTTAAGTGTCCATCACTAGATGAATGGATAAAGAAGAGGTGGTACATATACACAATGGAATATTATTCAGCCATAAGAAAAGAAATCCTACCATTTGCAACATGGATGGAGCTAGAGGGTATTATGCTCAGTGAAATAAGCCAGGCGGAGAAAGACAAGTTCCAAATGATTTCACTCATTTGTGGAGTATAAGAACAAAGCAGAAACTGAAAGAAAACAGCAGGAGACTCACAGAATCCAAGAATGGACTAACAGTTACCAAAGGGAAAGGGACTGGGGACAGTGGGTGAGAAGGGAGGAAGAAAGGGAATAAGGGGCATTACGATTAGTACACCTAATGTTAGAGGGTTGCATGGGGAAGGCAGTATAGCACAGAGAAGACAAGTAGTGACTCTATAGCATCTTACTACGCTGATGGACAGTGACTGTAATGGGGTATGTGGTAGGGACTTGGTAATGGGGGAATCTAGTGACCACAACATTGTTCATGTGATTGTATATTAATGACACTGAAAGAAAAAAAAAGACTCAGAAAAGCTAATAAGATCCCTGTGTTGCATAATTTAGAGCCTCTGGCTCCTCGGTTTGGGGTTATTTCCAGCTCAGAAGTTCTGTGAGAGGAATGTGCAATCCTCACACTCAGATTTCTGCTCCACCCACCCCTGCCCAAATCACCACCCTAACTAGTCTCATAACAAACTAGTCTTACAGCTTTGGATTCTTCCACCAAAGGCTTTGTGATACTTAGGAAAGTGAAATGTCCAAACATTGACCAATATCAAAGATTCAAGCACATTTACAAGTTATAGCAACAAGTTACCCCTTTCAAGCTTTGATAACACGACTTCCTTACTCATGATAAAACTGATTTTAATTCTCTTAACAAAGGCATTTTGTTTATAATAAAAAGACAAGGTACATTTAAAATTCTGTAACTGAACACATTACCTACACGTTAGAAAAACTAAATATTCATTGAAAAACACGTAAGCAACAAAGTTTTAAGGTTAAATAGTAACCCGGACACCCTAGACACATTCAGTCACCAATGTGCCTTTACTCTTCTTTCCAGTCCAAACTCTGTTCTTCCAGATTCTCCTGCAATTACAGGATGGATGTCATTCTCTCTTTCAAAAGCATTCCAATGCCTACAGAGTACCTCCCCATCTCCCTTGTGTGGTATTCATCACAGACTCATTCTACCTGAGCCATCTGAGGCCAGAGGGCAGCATCTTGTGGAAAAGCGACTGGCACTTTTCAGATATGGAAACACCGGCAGGAGCTATAACCTGGGGAAGCAGGTATGCTGAGACCATGGCAGGTGGCAGCGTGAGAGTGAGCAGAGAACACTGCACTGGGTGGAGAAGCAAAACAACCCAGGGCTTAAGAGGCAAGGACTCGGGACCCAGACCTTTGATCACACACTGGCTTTGATACGTCTGGCTGTGTGAAGGTGGGCACACTCCTTCTCAGTGCCTCAGCTTCCTCAACTGTAAAAAGGTAACAGTGTTACCTGCATTAAGTGCATTCAACAGCACAGCATTTAGTATGACTCTGACCCTGAAAGTCTGGCCTGAATGACCTCAGGGAAGTCCTTGTGCACCTCGGACACCTCACCTGCAAAGTGAGTGGGCTTTTCAGGTGCAGCTCTGGGCTCGCTCTCTCTGCTCTCCATACAGCACGGCTGCAACCCAGCCTGCGGAAGCCAGCAGAATGGACATGTGTAATGCTATTAGTCACACAGCAATCTCACATGAAACTAGTGCCATCATTTCATGTTTCTTTTTAACACTCCAAGTTCAACTTTCAGTTCACACTTCCTCTAACAGCAGGATTCCTCAGGAAGCTATTGTATAAATCCAGGAGGACACATTTGGTCTTTCAATTTATATACCATTCTGAGTTCACAGTTTATAACTTATAATAGAATTAATATGATAATGTAAAGAACAAGTATACGAAAGTAAGTTTACTCTAACTTGAGGAATACTGAAAATACAATTTGTTATTCACTGCTGTAAATATTTTCATAAACTGGTACCATCCACACTTGTAAAATCAAACCTTCCTTTCTTTTGTTATTGAAAGAGCACAAAATAGTACTATTTGTACACACTCCTGTTTTTCCCTCCTACTGCCTTGTTTCATTCTGGTTTTTTAAATGTGGTCTTTATTGTAGGTGGGGTTCTGGAAATGTGTGAGCCAGCCTGCCACTTCTGCTGGAAAAGCCCAACAGCTAAACTCCTCCAGCCCTGGAGAGCAAAGAAATTAAAGGGTAAAAGCATAAAGCATAGGGTTACGATTTCCTTCACATCCAAGGGTGCACAGGGGTCATCCATGCTTCAAATTGCATTTCAAATGCCTCAATTCTTCGCTCAACCCGAGGAATGGAAGGCAAACTTCTCTTCAGTGCTATGCAGGTTCAGGTCCAGGTGAACCTCTATGTTTCCAGCACAGGTCAACCTGTCCCTACCTTCTCCAACTTGCCTCTTGTCCTTCCATTGCTAATCAGGCGGTTGCCTGCATCTGTCACTCAAGCTCACTGCTGAACGTGCCACACACTGTGCTCTGCATCCCCAAGGCACTGATTTAGGAAGCATCGATTGACACAGTCAGACACAATGGTCAGTAAGGAAGACACAGACCTGCAGTTTGAGGTGATGCCTGAATAGCTATAACAATTTTCAAAGGAGATGATTTAAAAAAACAATTAAAATAATGTTATTTTAAAGAAAATACTAGATGTTTTAGACACACAGTAGGACAAACAACCTGATGAAAGGAAATCAGCCTTTGTAGATAAAGTGACAGTCGGGTGATGCTGAGCACAAGGATGCTAAGAGTGGAGGTCAGGGCAGGAGACCCCAAGACAGGAGAGCAAGACATGTAAGAAAGCAAGAGTCAGCAGGGTGCAAGTCCATGGGGTGGGGACAGAGGTGCACAGACCACAGCAGGAGAGTGAGGAAGCCAGAGGTAAGCAGAGCTACAAACTCTCTGTCCACGAAGGCCCCTTTCTCAACTCCTTACAGTAGGCAGGTATTGATTATCAAAAAATCACAAGCCCAAATTCATAACATGCTACATTAGGAAGTATAGCACATTAACAGAAGGATCACATGTGTTTTAACAGGAACTTCCTAGAGGCAATGGTATGACCAGGAGTGTAACGTTCAAGCTCCACATATCAAGTGCAAATGTATTAGAACCAGTAAGGTGGTCAGTTAGAAAAAATATATAAAAACAACTGCTTTAATAAACCCTGAAGACCCAGTTAGAAAACATAATTGAAAAAAATCCTACTTGTTATAACAAGAATAAAGCTTTTTAAATAACTAGGAATAAACTTAAGTAGAGAAGTAAAATAAAGCAAGCTACAGAATTGTGCTGAGAAAAAAATTAGTACCATGAGCCAGAATGCCTATGCTATCCACCCAATATAACCAGCTCATGCTCCTGAAATGGCAAAGATATTACTCCTCTCTCAAATGCCTCTGAAATTTAATGCAATTCAAAGGGCACATAAAAATAAAACTACAAAGAACTAGAAGAAAATATAGATGGATGTATCATTTCCTCACAGAGAAGGTATTTCTAAATTCACACCAGAAGAAATCATCATTTAATTGACAGATTTAATTACATAGCAAAAACATCAAGTGACAGTTAAATGATAAATGGAGAGATCAACCATGAGACAAAAGACACACTGGCCCTCATATGTAAAGGACTTCTATGTTCCCATGAGGGAAAGATGAACATCTCAAACCAGGAAATGGGCAAAACACCATGAACGTTCTCGTTGCAGTGTCTTTCCTAGAGAAGCTGCTTCATTCACACTGTCTGGACAGAAAAGGACCCTGCCCTGGTCCCAGCTGGCCAGCCAGGAGTGACGGCCTCATGAGAGCAAAGCCAACTGACCGCCCTCTGCTGGGACACAGAGAAGGCCTTCACAGATATGGGCACCTGCACTGAGAGGTCATTTTTAGTAGGGGCCGAACTATGTGACACAGCAAGCTAAAACCAGGGCGGGGGGATGAAGTGTCACGGGAGAGCAAGGAGCCCTGAGAGGAGGCAGGAAAAGGAAAATCCAGTATGCAAAGCAAAGCAGGAAAGCAGGATGGCAGAGTGAAGCCCACCTCCAGTTCTGATCTCTGGGAGGCTTGACTGCTCTTGCATAGAAACCTGTGATAACGTCCAAGAAAGGTTTCAGCTCACGAAGCCACGGCCCAGCCCAAAGCAGATGGGGGCAAGCAACTGACAAAAAAGATTAAAAGAGCAGAATTAAACCTGTGGAAAAAATGCTCACATGTATGAGTTATCCAAGAAGTACAAGTGAAGGCACTTGGATTTTCCAGGTATAAGCTGGCAGAGGTAAACAGCAAAGAGATACCACATCAAGGTGCAGGAGGAAACAGGCACGCGTATACTGGAGAAAAGAGTGTAAACAGACACAAATTTTCTAGCTTCCATAAGTTTTAAAAATGTATCTCCTAAGAACCAGTACTTAATACTTTTAAGCATTTATTCATAAGGAAATAATTTATAAGAAAATAATATTTATGAGAAAAAAATCATAAATGTGCACAAGAAAATTACTTAAGGAGTGATATTTATAATAACACAAAAGAAACAACTCAAAGATTACTTAAATCAGTGCCTCACAAACATTGTTTATCATTTTCATGACTACATATTCCTGAACCACGTTTTGACTGACTTAATATTATTCTTTGTCAGTTCATGATTTTTATTTAACCTATTCTTTCAACAAGTTTTTCGTGAGAGCCTACTACATGCCAGGAACTGTTCCAGGTGCTGCAGACTAGACAAAAGCCCTGCCTTCCGGAGCTTATGCTGTAGTGGAGAGAAATATACAGTATGTTAGCGACAAGAGTAATAAAGCCAACAAGGATAGTAGTACAAGCTTTAGGGGAAAGGAGTTAGAAGTTTTAGAGACAGCAGGCAGGTAAAGGCTCACTAGAAAGGACACTATAGAGGCTGCTGTGGGGGAGCTGGCTAGGGGACTCCCTAGGGATAAGCATTCCTGGAAGATAGAATAGCAAGGGCAGAGGCCATGGGGTGGAAGCAGACCTGGTTTGTTCAGTGAAGGGCAAAGAGGCTGAGGGAGTACTGCAGAGCAGGAGTGGGAGGAGATACGGTCCAGAGGTGGGGGGCGTAGACAACAGGCGGAGCATGTGTGGACTGGTGAATCATGGTAAGGCCTCTCTGGCTTTTACTTAGAGATGGAAAGCCCACACAGACTGAGAAGAGACAGAAGTGGGACACTAGTTAAAAAGAAATTGTCATAAAGCATGGTGACCTGGATCCCTTAGATGGTGGAGGCACTGGGAGCAGTAAAGGAGCTGAATGATGAATATATTTTGAAGGCAGAGATGACCAGCCTGCTGAGGGGCTAGATATTGGAGATCTCATGAAGTCACCTCAGGAATGGGACTCCCAACTTCTAGCGGCCCTCCAGAGCCACTGTAACTGCAGATTGCTGGTTGGACATGCTAGTTATAATACTATAATACATATTAGAATATGTGACTATTAAAACATGCATATTTTTCCATTTCCTACGATTATCTCATATATCACCAAATGTGTCTGCACCAGACTTTGGGAAGCACTCATAAACTTGACAAATATGCACATATGCACCCACATGCACACACACACACACACAGCTGCTCAAGATTCATATACCAAAAGGGCTACAGTGCCAATATCTTGGTGGTGGAGTAACAGATTATTTTCTTCTTTGTGCTTTTCAGAATGTCTCCAAATGAATATATACTTCTATAATCAGATTCCTTTTTAAGTGGTTAGATTTTTTTTTTAACATACAAGCAAGTCTTGTTCAAATCAAATTTTTTACCTGGTTTGACCGGATGTTAGGTAGAAAGATAGCCATGAGCCGCCAGGGAAGGAGAAGATAAAGTTCAAGGAAAAAACTGCCCAGACCGCCCAGGTGGGGGTGCCCCATGAGGACAACACAGGCTTTGCAGCGAGACATCTTCATTACCTATCAGGACCAGGCCAAACTGGTCCCAACCTGATCCCAGCATGGGCACAATCAAGTCTAAGAGCTGCCCAAACCACACCCCACCATGGGAAAGGACATGCACACCAGGTTGATGGCTACACAGGTGGACCCAACCTGTCAATCAAATGACCCCGCCTTGTCAATCAAAGAGGCACCTCCTAGCCAGGACGCAATATACAGGCCTTCCACCTACATATGGAGGCCTTTGTCTACCGTGACTCTGGCCCACTCCTCCCTGGGAGTGCATTCAAATAAAACTTTCACCCTGCTTCACTATTGTGTCTCTGCCTTTCAATTCTTTGTGGCAGCGGGACAAAAACCAAAGAGAACAAACTCAACCTGTAACAGTAAGGCTGCTAACTACACATCTGGAAGGAAAGAAACTAAGAGACCTCC
The DNA here is from genome assembly GCA_032199065.1 of Smutsia gigantea. Taxonomy (NCBI): domain Eukaryota; kingdom Metazoa; phylum Chordata; class Mammalia; order Pholidota; family Manidae; genus Smutsia; species Smutsia gigantea. The sequence goes on along the minus strand of JAVSCE010013156.1, from coordinate 53,211 downwards.
AAGGCGGGTAGTAAGGAATTATGCTCAGAAACTAAAAGAGAATCCCAGAGAGTGGTGATATGGAGAGCATATATAACCTTAAAACACAAGGGCATGGCACAGCAAACACAAAAATCAAGCTCCAGAAAGTAGAGAGAGAGAGCAAATGAGATGCTCTTCAATCAGCCATGAGCAACCACTCTGGGCTTGCTGGACCATGGCCAGCTCTCCCCCAAGACCTCACTGCTTTGAGGTAAATAAGTCTTCCTGACAGATGCCAATACCGTGACGCCACATTTTAATAAACTGCTCAAATGCTTCTACATAAAAGTCATCTAAAACATCACCCAGATAAAATAAACATAGGTTTGCCTACATGGAGCTTGAGAGGGGCAAAAGCAAACTCAACAAAAATCAGGTTAAGTACTAAAAGAAACTGATTATGCATCCCCTCTCCATTCTAATGGTGTAATTTTCATAGGTAACTAAGATTAAGTGAGGTTTTTAGGTCAAACCACTCAGGTTATCAACAAGTCACTGTTCTTAACACTTCACTACTAACTGGCAGAAGACCATAAAAATGTAACTATTAAATGACATGTAGACTAAACTCTAAAAGCATTCTGGTCAGCTCTAACCTTGCTTAGGAACTACGATGCCTCTCTTCTAACCTAAATCAGATCAATATGAATGTGTTACTAGGTAAGGGAGAGTCATTCTGGGGATGAAATGACAGAGGACTGCTCTAAATGTAGGCTGTGTACAGACAGAGCCGTCCAGTCTCTCTGATAAAGGGCATAATTATGAATGGTTTTAGGTTGTCTCATTTATCTAATGAGTCATATGGCTTAACCAGTTTAATCGTGTCATGCTGTCTGACAAAGCTCACACCTGAATTCACCTTGCAGCCCTGAGCAGGGATTTTTGTTTCTAAAACAACCTGCCAGTAGTACTAGACTTTTAGCTTGGGTTTCATGTAGAGCTATGGCTACATCTGTGATTAAGAAACATTAGGTATAAAAAAATTACCGAAAGGTCAGCATCATCTTACCACTTTACAAATGAAAGCACATGGGTTTCCTGAAAGGAAAACCGTCTGACCATTTCACCTCTCCTCTATCCAAAATCACTTTTGTGATTACATCTAAATATCACTATTCAGTAAACGTGTCCTGTCTTCTTTTTAAAAAAGGCTAAATGGAGTTGGGAAAATATATTTAAGCACAGGCAAACCAAAGCTCAACTTCTGATAAATGACAGTGCTCAAAAAAACAAACAGAAGCCTTCAGCGGCTGACAATTTCAGTTAACTGCATTTCAAAAATGTATTGTACTAGGCTCTCTTTCTCAGTAATCTCAACAGGTCTCCACATATTCTTCAAATTGACCCAGAGGAAATGGATATTACAAATGACCCAATGAAAATGGCAGAGGCAAAACCAACTTGACCCAACAACGCTGCTTCCTGAGCCCCTGAGAGGCAGCTCCCTGCTGGTCCTCTTTAACCAGAAGGAGCATGAAGGCATGGCCCCCTAACCAGAGAGCATCACTTACAGGTGTTCTGACCCAGCAGTTCCGCTGTTCCGACAGTATTATTTTATCAGCACAAAAACAGAAAGACATCCCAGTCCAACACCACTTCTCCATTGAACTTCCAGGCACAAATCTAACTGTACCTCTAAAAGAAAATATTTTCTTAAACGTGAGAGAGGAAGAAAACCAAGAAACGCTTCCCTTTTAAAAGAGCCTCTGTCCAAGAGCAAATTCCCCTGGCTGTTCTAGACTTGCCCCCACACACTCTTCACACCAAGCTCCCTGAGTTAGCTTTTCCTCAAACCACTCCTGGCCCTTGTGTGGGGTTGGGGGTGGGGCTCTGTTTGCTTCAGCAAAGCCAAGGGAGTGACAGCCACAGAGGGCACCCACCCTAGGGAGGAACACATCAACCAACATAAGCAGGAACCAAAATTGCTTCACCCAGAGAAATCAAGTCTCCTAAGAAGATTTCACAGCTCCACAGTTCTAGAATACACAGTTCACCATGGGCTTCAGGTACCATAAGTAAGCTTGGCCCTGAGCTCAAGGCACAGTGGGGGTGAGGAGGTGACCCCCAACTGTCCCACTCACACAGTAAGCCTCGAGCTTGGCTGCAGCTCTCCCAAGACAGTGATGACACAGCTGGTCCATGTGGTGGCTCCTACCTTTCACGAGGCCTCTGGCAGTGGCCTGGCAGGCGGCATGGTTACTGAGCACCAGCTTGTGGCTACATCACCTATGTCATTCACAGGCAACACAGAGCCATCATTCCATGAAACCCTTCTCCCTCCTCCCACACACTCACATTAAGGCAGGCAGGAACAAAACATTGCCTTGAGCTTAGCCGAAAGTCATTGCCCCACAGGCCCTGGAGGGGAATCCTGCAGATCCCTTTGTTCTCTGGGTCCTGAACAAAATTATTCTGCATTATTTCAGTGGAATGTAACTGCCAAGTGAGTAAGCCAGAAGAGCTTGGTGGACCTGCCCTCACACTGACAATGTCCCACCACATCATGCTGAGCAGCCAGGCCTCGTACCCCACTCACTGCTGAGCTACAGGCTGGTGGGAAGAGGAGGGAGGAGGGGAGGCTAGGTCAAAATGTCTCCAAACACTGCAAAACACGGTGGCCTCCCAGAAGCGGCCTAGGCAACCTGCCTAAATCTTGTTAATGATAAATGAAGGAAATGGGCTTGTCAGTGTGCCCGGCTGAGGTAAACATGTCAGTGGGGTCCTGATGGACTGGACTTAATGTCTCCCCACTGCAGTTCAAAGCACTCAGACAAAATGATAGTGACTGTTCTAAGTGTAGTCAATTTTCCAGGCACTGTTCTGAGATTTTTATAGGCATTAGCACGCTTAATCTTCATACCAGTCCAACAAAGTAGGTATTATTCGTATGTCCACTTGACAGATGGGGAAAGTGAGGCACAATGAGGGGCTCAGCAGAGCTGGGATGTGACCCAGGCATTACCACCCTGCGAACGGCTGCTTACTTGGCCGCCCTGGGTCAGGTGCTTGATGCCCAAGCACCAGCGCAGACTCCCAGAAGCTCAGGTGCCAAGGCTCATGCGGAAGACATTCAGGAAGGGCAGGATGTGTATGCAAGTCAGGAGAGCTGAATTCCTGTCTCAGTTTCATCCTTACTGTGAGGTCTGGGGCAGCTCAGTATATTCATTCACCTGCACAACCTGTGTGTGCGTGTGTGTGTCTGGGGACCAGATGATCGCCTCTCGACCTCTAAAATTCTACAACAGTCTGCTATACCTGGTAAGTTATTTGAATGCTCTGTGCTATTAAAAGCATACTAAAACAAGAACCTAAACAGGGGACAGGAAGCAGAAGGGTCGTGATTTCTGCTGGATAGAAAACTAGTTCACAACCACCTCCCAGCTGGCAGTGACAGTGCTCCCCAAAGGCAGCTGGGCCATCTGCACGCTAGCTAGCTGTTCGGCAGGCTGGCCCGCATGTGGGCCTGCAGGTGTACGTGCCATGTGCATGGTAGCCAGAAAAGGACGGGGAACGTGGCGTGTGTGCTTAGTGATGACAGCTGCTGGAGCAGCCCTGCAGTGCTGCGGACGCCAAGGGGCACTCAGCATCACCCCTGCAAGCTCCCGGCAAAGCATCTCTGCTTGTAACCAGCTGACAAAACACAGTTCTCTGTGATACTTCCTTATTTGTAACAATGTCTGTCTATCTCAACACAGAGTTTTAAAGCCCTGGAGGAGCCCACGCGCATGAAAAACTCACTCATACTTGCCATGAGCAGAATGCCCTGGGATCACATCCGGAAATGGAGAGAGGAAGGGCAGGCCTTGTTTGAACAGGGGAAGAGGAAAGATGGTGGGTGGATGGGCTCTGCTGGGGCGCACCCAGCCAGCTGGTATCAACCAGCCATGCCTGCACAACTCAGCTGAGGCAAACATACAGAATGGCTCTGAGTTTTTCAAGAGGACTCTTTGCTGCTGACAGGAATGAACCGCTCTCAGGATGTCTCAGAAGGCACAGGGCAGGCTGAGTCCTCTACACTGAGCCATACCCCCGGGAGAGAAGCCCTGTCTGCCTCAGGACAGAAAGGAACCATGAATGTACAAGCAGACACTAGCAAAGGGTCCGTCCTTTAACTGAAACTGACTCCATTTGTAAGCTGCATGGTCAGGACCACGGGAGGTGCAGAGCTGAAAATGAAACCCTGTGTACAGTCTCAGGAGCAGAAAGGTAGTAGAGGGCCCCTCTTCTGCTGTTTCCAAAGCCAGCCATCAGCTGACATCCACTATCCTCCCATTTTAGCCAGTATTTCAAACATCTTAGAAACCTAGGGAGAAGTCCCCATAGCCCACTGCTGGGGACACAGTGAAAGTGAAGGCCAACTGAGGACCAGTCCAGTGAACCCTGAGCCAGCAGCCAGGAGCCCCTCTGCACCCAGTGTGAGTCCCCTAGGCCTGAGGCAGCTCAAGGCCACAGCTCCCAGAGGTGACAGGTCTTTCTATAACTCCCTGTGTTGCAGACACTGCTTAGTCTGGGAGAGGTGGTTTATTTATGACATAAAAATGCTCCCACCAGTTCAAGTGGAAAAACCTTTTTTGATTCTCTTCACACCAATTTGGATGTTTTCTTTAGTTTTAAGATGCATTAGATCTCACAGAAATTTTACAGGTTTACTAATAAACCAACTGTTAATATTGAGTCAGTGAGAGCTCTTCAGCAGGTTTTAGACATAAATATGTGTCCGGGAATGAGCACTCTGACTACAGAAAGCCTGGTGCCATGTTACATGACAGAAGCCTTCCTGATGCTCCCTTTGGCCAGAACATGTGAAGCAGGCATGGAAGTCTCATGAGCAGAGACCCATAAACTTTCTTGTTATTCTAACCTTAAAAAGGAGATATTCAGTTTCCCTGTTGTTTTTCCATGGTTCATGTACCACTCCAGACAATTGTGCCTGCTCTGGTTAATAAAACAAGGCCATCAGAAGGATTACAGGGACCATCACTGAAAGTTACCATTCAAGATAAACAAGTTCCTGCAAGAGGAATTAACCCACCATACCTAAGAATCTGAGTGAGACCATCAGACATTATTGTACAACAGGGAAAAAAATTTTTAAAGTAGTGTAAGAGGCATTAGGAAATTCCTTCTCCCTGTAAAGATACCTGCCGAGAACTCTGTATTATTTCTCCTCTTCGAAGAAGAGCTTTGAGCTTCAGCTCTCAAGCCTTACTGAGCACTCCAGACGGAAGGGCACCAACAAAGGTACAAAGCATAGAGAAGAGGAAGATGCTGAGGATGCAGTGCTGTCCCATTACTGATCTGAGCTTTATGCTTAATGGAAATAATAAGAAATGCATGGTGAAAATAGGCACATTCAGGAGCATGGAGTTCCATGACAATGACAATGAAGATGGGGAGTACATGGAATTCCATGACGATGAGGACTGAGATGGTATCTCCTGTGCCACGTGAAGCACTTCACAACTGTTGCCTTAATCTGAACCCTGGTAACACCTCTTGGAAGTGGATATCACTGCAACCATTTCACAAAGGACAGAAGGACATTTTTTGCCCAAGGTAATACTGTCAGGAAATGGCCAGGCTGGGCCATGAAGACAAGTCCTCTGATAAAGAACCAGGTTCAGAACCCTCTACATGAGTCTGCCCATTGCACAGAGCTCAGGTTCTAAGAAAGTTCCAGCAGCTCACTGCGTGAGACTATAAACTTTCAAGTAATTATGGGGAGACCTGCAATAATACCCTTTAAATCACATAAATTATCCATAATTATCTAGGAATGGTAGCTTCCCAGCGAAAAACTACAAGAGTTCTGGCAATTATTCTTCAGATACAAAGTACAATAGAAAGTAAAGAAAAGTCCCCATGGTCCCCTGAGTGTTCTCAACCGGGTGGAATCTTCTGCAAGTTGATCTCTCCCCTATTCTTTTTCATGCAGTTATAAATAATTTGAAGGAGACACACTTAAATTACCCATCAGATACTTGAAAACATACTGATGACTCCTTGGGGATCTAACACCTTTCCTCTCTCCAATTCAAGGCCTTAGACATAAATGGCTGAGTGTACTGACGACCTTACTCCTGGTCACCACACTTACAGCTCTTAGCGTCCAGAGCCCTTGAAACAAACCACATTGAATTTGAACCACTTCCACTGAAAAGACACACTGAAGCTGAAAATCAAAATAGAACACATGGGATGTGTTTGCAACTTAACCATGACCTTACTCCACCTTAAATAGGATGGACTGCTTCCCATGGAAAAATAAAATTTATTACTCAGAAAGACAGAAGCATAAAATAACTTATAAGGGCAACTGTTCACTAGCAAGGCTCCTCTGCAACAGAAGATTTTAATAGGAGAGAAATAGAGCAGTCAAATTCCAGAATATCTACTCTGCACAGAATTTAAAATAACTTATATAAAGAACAACTGATGTAGTTCTAGCAAGGCTCCTCTGCAACAGAAGATTTTAATCAGGAGAGAAATAGAGCAGTCAAATTCCAGAATATTCTAGACTGCACAGCATTTATTTTGGGTATAAAGAAAATGATGTAGTTCCAGGCTTGGGATCTGAAACTGCTCCATACAAAACTATTACAATGACCAATTCACTCTAAATTGGTGGGAAAGGCTTTGCACTCAAATCTAGGAATGTACAACCATGGATGGCTAACAGCATGTCACATGAGTTCATAAAGAAGCCTAGATTTTCTAAAATCTTGTTAAGTAGAATAAATTTTTAACTTGAGGGTCAGTTCTAAATGATAAAAATCATGAGGCAGAAATACAATATTTAGTAAATTATTTCCTCAAAACTAAATAGCATATTCCACTATTACCATTCTGATTCCAGATTATATTACTCATAGAAGCTTAGCACATCCATATGGATAATATCTTGAAGAGGACAGGGACAGAAGAGGCTGTCACATCAGCAGTGAGCTAGAGGAATCTTGAAATTTCCTGGAAAGGTGGACATGGGCTTTTGGCAGTTGCACCATCCCACTGACCACTGACGTGGTATCAGAGTTAGTGAAGTAAGCAGGTGAAAGCTCCCCTCAATCATCACGTGCAGAGCACAGGACAGGGTTCAGATGGTACCTGCAAACAGTTCTCTGGAGCCACATCAAGCCCCTTGGTCGTGCCGGGAACAGGTGGGGTTGCTTGGCCCATGGTGTACCCCCTCCCTCCCTCCACCCAAGATGAAGGTTTGCAAGTCTCCTACATCAGTTAGGGAATGACACAGGCGAGAACCTCAAATGAATCAATCTATCACTTAGGCTAAGAATTTGATGGGAGAGAATACCAAAACGATTGTTCTAAATACAATAACCATATATAAGTGGAATCCTTTATATCTCTGTTGGCCAATAGTACAGATAATTGAATGCAACTGTAGTAATCTCCACTCACACTGATACCCTTGACTAAAGTCAGTGGGATAAGCCCAAAACAAAGCATTCCCCAGGCTGGGAGGAGTGGTACCCCTCACTGAGACAGGATTGCTATAACTCAAGGCAGTTTGCCAGCTCTCTAGCTTCCCGTGGTACCAAACGAATAGGAAAAGATTTTCAGATCCTCATGACCAGAAAATATTCTCACTAAGCCACTCAATGCACAGAAAAACCGTCCCAGTGGGAATATATGCCCTGGCACTATGGCGATCAAGAAGGCAAAGGCAAATCATTCCCTGGAGAGACACTGAGGGTCCTTTGTGAAGCCTTGCCTTAAGGTTCAAAGGCACAATCAGGTCCTTCAATCAGAATGCCAACATTTAAAAGAGGCTTGGGAACAATGAATGTCGTTGCGGTTTTGTTGAAGAAAAACAAAGGAACAAAGAGGGAGAGGACTAAGAAGTTTCTAACACCCTGGAGGGATACATTTTTCTTGTGAAGGCATAGATAGTTCAAAAGTTCTGCTACCCCTGCAGGAAAACTTCAGACAGGGAATGTTCTACTGTTTCTGGGAGGCTGTGCCTAACAGAGATGGCCTCAGACTGCTGACGCCCTGAAAAAGAAATGCCCATATCAGTACACTGACCAGAAGGAACAATCAATTTTAAAACATTCTGTGGTTGCCCAGATTTAGAACTATACAAGAAATAAAAGATGACCTTTGCCTTCCAGGAAGGGTACAGGCTCTGCTCTAACTCTGCTTCTCCCTCACTCAGCTAGAGGGAAATTACCGGGCCAGGGCAGAAGAGTTCTGGAAAAACCCTAAGTATTGCCTAACGCCACTCTATCTTTAAAGATGAGATCAGTTCAGAAATGCTAAGTGTATGGCCAGAGTCACAGAGCTAACATGAAGTACTAGAAAACCCCGGGCTGCAGATGGCCAATGCCAGACTTCTCCAGCTCTAAGGGCTGACCACATTCATACACTGGAAAACTAAGAAGCATGAGAGAATGCCAGACTTTTGGCCTCACTGAGTTTCATTTCAGTTGCCATGGCTCATATTCTGCTTTCATGTGAGAAACAAAGGCACTCTGAAAAGGGATGGAGAAGTCGCAACCTTCAGTCACTTACTTCAGCCAAGAGGAGGAAAATTACCATCTCCTACCATCTTTGTGCTCACCTCCTGAGAGAGGTGCATTTGAGGTTTCAAAAAAATATATATCAGTCAACTCAGACTGAACAAGGGTAATGATGGATGTTGCTTCCATGGATGAACAATGCAAAAAGTCAAGCTGTGTAGACAGCCCAAGAAAGACAGAACAAGAATGGAAGATGCTGCCTCTACCACTTGCCCCCCATCTGTTCACAGGGCAAGCGATGAGCATTGTTCTACATTCTGGAGCTGTTCCACCAGCTCCAATTCCAGTCTCCCCACTGCTTTCCTGTTTGCTCCTGTAGAGAAAATCCTGCTGGTCACAAAGACTACTGTAAGCAACCAGAATTAGTATGATTTCAGAGTCAAGTAATGGGTTTCTGGAGTTAGAAACACACCTTGTGAATTATTTAATCTAGTCTAATTTTCCAGATGAGTAAATGAAGGATTTGGAGAGAGGTGAAAAATTCAGCTAGAGACAGAACTAGGGTCAGAGCCCACGTCTCCTGACTCTCAGCAAACACTGCAGATGCCCACTGGCCACAGAAGGGTCTGGAAGCAGCCCCAGACTCATCAGAGTCACACTGGCCCTAGTGGTACAAAGGCCACAGTAACAGAGTAACGTAACATTCCTGTCACCAGTGGCTCCAGAGGCTTAGAAAGATAGAACGTGGCCTGGAAAAGTAATAAGACACATGAGAAGCTTTGATATTCAGGAAAGGCAAAGCTCTGTGATGCCTCAAACAAGTCACAAAGCAGGGGCAGGGAAGGCTGTGGAAGGAAGGCAGGAGGAGAAACATGCCATCAGGGGAGCAGCATCAGAGCACAGTTAGGAGAGGTGGGTTGCGCTGGGAGGAAAGGTCCCTGCATCCTGTTACTTCCTCCACTGTGACAGCTCCTTTCCAAGCTCCTTCAGAAGGTACATCCAGTTCAGTGTTCACCAAGCTGGTATGCAGTCACAACAGACTGCCTTAAGATATGTCTTCATAGCACTGACTGCAACACGAGAACTATTCCTCTGCACCAGCCAACCATGGGTGGGTGTCAGCGCTCACACACACAGGCAGGGACCCACCCATTGCCTGCAGCCTAGCTCCTGCATGTGCAGGTTTCAGCCTGCTGCCAGAGCTGCCCCTCCCGTGGCTGTGTGGCCCTGAGACCTCCCAGGAAGGCCTGGGTGTCCGGCTGCAGAGAGGACCAGCTCCCAGAGGCGAGGGTGCCAAGCTGGGCAGGAAAGTGCAGCCAGTAGTAGCAGCTGCCCTGGGCTCTGGTGCAAGGGCTGCAAGCTCTCAGGGGGTAGGCTGCTGGAGATCGCCTTCAGTGTGTGGGCAGTGGTGGTGCCTGTGTTGCTCAACCTAAATTTCCCGATAAAATGTTTTGTTAGTAAAAATGGTTCCTCCTAAAAAAAAAAGTTTTCTCCTAAAAAAGAATTGCTTTCAAAGGAGTGAGCTCTGAAATCCATACTCCTTACCAAGTGAGGAGCCCGAAAGACCAGTAGTTTGACAGGGACACCCCGGCCTATGGCCCAGAATGTGAGGCCAAGGGCTAGGCAGTTTATTGTTACATTAAAATGAGACAACTGACTTTCTCTGGCTGTTTTTCAGGTGGGTGCTTTTTGGATCCCTCATTTTTAAGCCTCAGAAAATGCTCAGCTCTGCGATTTCCATGGTGAATTCAGTCATAACCAAGGAGGGGACACACCGGTTTCTCAAGGTCACGGTGCCAGGAGAGGCAAGGCTAAGCCCACCTTGCTCCATGGGTGTGCTCCTCATCACCTGCTAAGCTGATGGCCCAGCCCCACCTCGACTCCCAAAGCAGCACTCACACATCTGGCATTTATAGCAGAGGGAATATAGTCAATAATATAATATCTGTGTATGGTGACAGGTGGCAGCTACACTTATTGTGGGGAGCATTTGTGACGTATGTAACTGTTGAACCACTATGTTGCTGAAACAGTGTAACATTGTAGTCAACATATTATAAGTCAGTAACAGTAAATAAATAAACAGGTATTGATCTACTCATTGCAAAGTTCATGCACAGTAAATATCTGGGACACCCCCCACTTTGGAACTAGCAGGAAGTGTCCAATCTTGATCAGTAGAATCTCCACTCACATTGCACTGGAAAGAGGGGCTACCACAGAGGTAACACCCATGACACGCGGCCACCCACGGGCCCAGTCACAGCAAATCCACGTTCCTCTTCCCAATCCCGGCCTTCTGAAGCCATGGGTCCTGGATTTCTTTAGGTGCACTGTTTCAATTCAGAGAACATTCTCATGGGTCTCTAACATTGGCCCAGCTCCTGAGTTCCCTAAGGGACTCGCTGGCTCCTGCTGTGTGGGCTCTCCTGAGACTTCTGATTTGTAAGCTTCAGAGATCGTTTTTAACTATCTCTTTGTTTATCTTTTAGCACCAAAACACTGAAGAAATATGTTTCCCTATCATCCGTCACCTAAAAATGCAGTCTTGTCCTGGGAAAGCCAGACTAAAATGTCCACACGTGATAGATGTGTTCGCCTACTCAACATGATTTAGATCAAGAGCTTAAGAAACCAGAACAATGAATACTGAGAAAAGAAGGCAGCAATGCAAACCTCTCCCACACAGCCCAGGAGGCCCTTCCCCTCCCCCAGGGATGACAGCCTGCAGCTAGAATATTCACCGCCCCACATCTTCTCCAGGTGGCGCCTCCTTTCAGTGACCAGCAACCAGAGCATCCTTTCCGTCTCCTGCTACTCACAGCTCCCACAGCAACAGATCTGGGATGCCTGAATGGAAGATTAGTTCTGGATGGGTACAAAACAGGAGGGTCCAGGTCAGCAGATTACAGGCAAAACAGTTTGATACTCGCCTTTAACACTCTGTCATCCTTAAAAGGTTTTCATTACATTTCGGTCTCAGAACTCAACACAGCATCCCTCAGCTTGATGATTAGCCTCATTACTCCCTTGTCTGATCTTCAATAACTGTCTTAAGTAGTTAGAAAGGGAAGAAGCATTAGTCAAAGAGATGATGGCTGGAGCAAGGTAAAGGGAAGGGAGAAGGAAGTGGTGACCATCTCCAGCCCACAGACAAAAGGCCTTACAGCCCAGTCCCCTTGTTTTGCAGGTGAGCAAACGGAGGGGTGACAAGAGGAAGTGACTCCTCACAGTCCTCACAACCCGTAGCAGGGAGGGGCTTCGCTTCTCAGGGCTTCCCTGCTGGAAGGCAGGGCCTCCGTGAAGCACCACCTGAGTCAACAGAAAGGAGTGGCTCAGAAGGAACACTGAGCACAGAAACCATGTGGCCCTCCGCCTCATGAGGACAGGCTGTGGGCACACCAGGAGCACTCAGGAGCCAATGGGGCAAATGGCCTTCACGAAGAGGGTGTGGTCCAGTGACACTGACTGCCAGCCAGCTACACTGCCTGTTTCTCTAGAGCACAAATCCTTCAGTCCACCTAAACCTGTTCGGAGCAATAAGCAGCCCTTCAACAACGCATTAAGAAAAACAAACGTTAAAAATCCCCTGAGCGCTTTGCAGTCTACCCAGCACTTTCATCTGCAGTGTTTTATTTCATGCACGCAACATCCCATTTTCCAAGTAAAGAAACTAAGGACCAGACAGCCCTGCCCCAGCTCACAGCTGGGGCGCAGCAAGGCTGCAAGCTCAGCCCGGATGTTCCCTCCACATTCAGTGCCCTTTTCCTACACTACCTCCACCCTACGCTCCACAGGACAAGCCAAACACAACAGTGGACTGAAGGGCTGCCTGAGTGACACCCTCAGGCCAGCTCAACAAGGATGAAGCTCCTCGCTGGATTCCAGCACAGGCTGTGCCTCCCCAGAACTCCAGGAGTGAGCATTTCTGGAGCAGGTTTGGACCAAGTGCCTGCTACGGGGGCTCCGAGCCTCGCTGCCCTGCTGAGTGCTGGCCTGGGTGCATGGCCCATGACAGTGTGGCTGGAGCCAGGCCAGCTAAGAGCATTTGGCTCTGGGAGATGCCCCCCAGGTGTGCAGGCAGGTCCCTCCAAGGAAGCCCCCAACAGCCCAACCTCCCTGTGTAGCTGGGGGAGGAGCCTGGGGAGCTAGCAGATGTGCCAGAACTTTCCACACCACATATGTATTTGTGCACTGTGAAGGCATTTTTAAATTACCTCCCAAGGAGCTGCACAGAGTATGCCTTGTGAGGATACACTAGAAACTACCAAGAGTTCTTTCTGGGAAAGGGGACTCAAGGGCCTTCCATTTGAAGTTTTACCATCATCATATATCCCCTTATGTTTTTGAAAAGGATCTCAAAACTAAATGTAAATGCTGTTGGGGTTACAGACTGCTCTGCAGAGTCATGGAGGCAGACAGAGAAACTGGCAGTAGATGAACTAAATTCATAACACAAGAAAATTATTTTAAACAAAAGCTTTAGCAACACTGAGCTATGAAGCCTTTATAAAGAGGGGGAGAATTTTTCCTGCAGGAGCAAAATGTAGTACTTTCTCTATGCAAGGCATTGTCACATGGTTTATCTCATTTAACCCCCTCAAAAACCATGGAAGAGAGAGATTAGCCAAAATGACAATCCAGCTGCACAGCTACTTGAGGACAGAGAAGGCCAAGATGAAATACAGATTAACACTGTAGAAGTGGCCACTGTGGCAGGGCAGAGGGCCATCCACGCCTACGGGAAGAGCAGCCCAGCTCTGAAGACCGGAGCAGTTTTGTTCCTAGCCTGGCTCACAGCCCCGTGTGGGCAGAGCTTGTCTCCATATTCAGTGTGGAACCAATGTGCTGTGGACGGGATGTGAGCGTGTAAGGCTGTATTCAGGAAGTACTGATGGACTGGCTCTCATCCACCCACTTTTCTCTCGCAGGCTACACTTGGGAGGCAGCTGATGGGCAGAGGGAACCCACGGGCACAAGGCACTGCCCGAAAGCTGCTGCAAAGCCGCTGCCACTCTGAGAACATGAGCACACCCACGATGCCAGGCTCAGACTGCCATCTCTCACATGCCTGCTATGAGGAGGAACATGTTAAACGTGGTCACGCCAATCTTCACCCTGTACTGAGCCCTTAATGATGCAGGAGAAATTTGGCTAGGTGCTCCCCATGCACTGTGCCACAGCCAATCTCACACCCTTACCCTCATCACCATCCCCATTTGCCATATGGAGAAACTGAGGTTCAAGAGAGGCTAAGGAAAGAATTGGAGTTCAAACTGTGAGAAGCAGAGGTAAAACCTGTAACTCCAAAGCCAAGCTCCCAGCCACCATGCTGTGTGCCTCACAAAAAAGGGTTTCACGGACTTTTTCAAGCATTCTCTTTGTCCTTTATCATTAAAGCTATGAAACAAAATGCCCAATTAGCTAACTTTTATTCTTATGGATTACTTGAGACAAATGACATGGAAAAATACTAGAGATAGGAACTTAAAATTATGAGCTTAAGATTTTCAGTTAAGCCAAGAAGTACCGGCCTCCCCAGCACATGCACAAGCACAGGGCATAAAGTCAGCTGTCTGTCCGACTGGTGCTCTCAGGCTCCTGGTGTCACATCCTTAAACCCAAGCATCTCGAGTGTGGAGAGAGCTGACATCTCAGCCACACGCTGGACTCCTTCCTTCCTATTGCTGACCCTTCTCCTGTCCCATGCGTGTCCACCTGCTGAATATGAAAAGAGACACCTGCCCAGGGAGGAACTGTGGAGCTGAAATGCCCTCAGGTCCCAGGAAAACTCCCAGTGCCTTTTTCTGTAGGTAACTGGCTAGCCCTTCAACCCCAGTGCACAATTCGAAGACAAGTCCTGTGTCTATACCAGCAGCATAGCCAACTTGCCTTTAGAGCAGTGACACCCCAAAGTAAGAATGGTGGCCTTATGCAGCAGTCAAATTGCATCCCCATAGATGTCCACACTCAAAAGGGTGACCTGGCAGCACCCAGACAGTTTCACAAAAGGTGGCAGGAAGCACCCTCCAGTCTGGGCCACCACAGTGTGTAACCACCTCAGGGAGCAGCACCTCCACTGAGGGAGGAATCTCATCGCCCAAGCTCACAGACCCTGTCACACATACACCATCTCCACCTTCATCATCCTCACTTAGGAAACAGTACCTATGAATTCTCATTTTCCCAGGTTTCTAAGACTTCCTTACAATGTTTTTCATCAGGAATTTTAAAATCCAAGGGGTTTTTTGCAACCACAATCTCACATAATCCAACCCTACCTAGGACCAATGTAACTGAAGGCCAGTTACCTCTGCAGCCAACGGTCTGCCAGTGATGTTGGCAGGAACACAAACAGCATTCTGCCGTCCCATCTGCTTAGCAAACCTTCATCTGCGAGGGCCTTCCAGTGCACTGCTCCAGCTGCTGAAGCTGTGACCACAAACAGCCACGCTCTGACTCCACAAGGACGTTCTCCGGAATGCCATGAAGTCCCTGGGCCGAGGGGTAAGAACTTGAAAGAAGTTGAAGGAATACTTCCCCATCTGCCCAGCCTCTCCTCTCAACAGGCAGTTTCCCTCCAAGTGATCTGCTTTCAAAAATCCAGACCCAGTGAAGTCACACATGACTTCACAGACATTACTTAACTCTTTAGAAGCCAGACAGCAAGCTGGTGGCAGGGAGAAAGGGCCATTGGTCAGTTTATATGGAGGGGCAGCTGCCTATCGGGGAAAGAGAAGTTTGTCCAACATTGTTTAAAGAAGAAAGAAAAAAAAAAGTAACTGCAGCATTGTTTTTCTTGAAGAACGTTTTGGATAGTTTTTTAAGTACTGTTTGTGAAGACAGCACTTAACCAACATTTCCTACCACATGCACATTCCAGCCCTGGAGAAATGACGGAAATAGGTGACCAATAGATCCAATTAGTGTATATCACATACACTTCAGCTGTGTTCACTCAATAACCTTAGGCGATTTGTGTTTTTCTGTCTTCATGTCTACTTTTATTTCTCAGCTGTGAAAGTATTCACTTGTCCTGTTGTTCAAATCCTGCTTCAGACAACCAGAGCAGACAGGTGGCACTCACTCACAGCTGTTGGACACAGGCAGAGGCTGCCTGTCCCTGCAGCTGAAACCTGAGACCCCAGGAGCCGGGCTGTGTGGCAGGACAGCCGCCAGACCACACTAGTGGATGATGGAGTTGCCTGCACTCCACCACCGGGAGGGAGCCACTCTCACTTCCTTTCTGCACCCTTGCTTTTTCTTTGGGCTCCTATTTTTATTGGGAGATGGGAATTATAAGGCTCTGAAGGTAAAATACCTACAAATTACTTTATAAACAGAAGTAGATAAAACTGCATACTCGCAAAGAAAATGTAATATATGCTCTGTTGGGAATGCCTGGGTTCACCCAGAAAATGACTCTTACTATCCAGCAATTTCACTGCTAAGTACAGACCTAGCCTAAAGAAAATTCTCCCATATGTGCACAAGAAGCCACAAGTTAGATGTTCACTGACACACCATTCTTGATAACAAAAATACAGAACAGTCAAAATGTTCATAGGTACAAAAATGGAAGAACAAGTTAGAACATATATTCACATAATAAATACTCTCCAGCAAATAAATGAATGAATCAGGGCTTTATGAATCAATTACACTGAGTTTGATTTGTGCAAAAAAAATCGAGTTACAAAAGGAATGAATCAATTCATCTGCAGTGTTCTAGTTCTTCAATTGGCCTGTGGGATCACAGGTGTGTATCATTTTCTATATTTTTTGGTATGTCTAAAATGTTTCAGAAGCTATAAAAAGTCATAAGGGCCACCTTTCTAAGTGTAGCAACACCTGTCCAATCTAGATTAGTTGAGCAGGAGGCAAAGAGATTAATTCCCTTGACTTCCACCTCTCAATTCCCCAGATGCAACCAGTGCTAACTAACCAATTCTGCCTCCGGGAAGCCCGCCTGCCCCACCCCACTTCATGCACATGCCCACCTCACCCTCAAGCCCACCGCAAACAACAGCATTTCCAGGGCAGCCTCTGCAACACCGACGCTTGGGGGAGCCCAGCCTCAATCCTGCGGCCTGCCTCTCCAGGCTCTGAGCTGCCTGTGAGGTTACCCGACTTCTCTGTGGGAGACACCTGGCACCCAGGATAGAGCAGCTGCTCATCAAGTTCTTCATTCAACAAAAACTGAGCACCCAGTATGTGCTGAGCCCTGTGACAAAAGTTCTCTGGGAAGGTCACTACCCAACAGCAGGGGCAGGCCATGCCTAAGTGTATTATTTATATGATGGATCCTAAAACAGTTAAATGAATGCTGAGTGTAAATAATGAACTTTTATGATTTGGCTTCACAATAATTATTGAATAGCTCTTATTTTCTTTACACTAAAGACTATTACTGCTCTTGAGAGCAAATGTCACCTTCTTTGTGCCGAGGCACAGCTGTGAAACAGAGTGATTATGAAGACACTGGGGCAGACTCCCATTGACGCTCCTCACCTCCACGGCTCCCAGGCTATGAGAAGGTTATCACAGACACGCACCTCCACTCAGACCAGGTGACTCTGAAGTTTTCAAGAGTAGTTCAAGGGTGTAGCAGTGATTATAATAAACTGTTAGCATGCTCAAGTGACAGTAACTTATTACCCCTTCCTAGATAAGGAGGGTGAGGTTTAAAGGAATAGTTCACCAAAATCTGAGCCAAAGCAGTGTGACTTAACTCACTCTTCACTAGGAAACCATACTGTTTTCAGCAGGAAAACAGATCAACCTCTATTTCTAGAGTAGGAATGGCACCCTGTGGCCACTGCACCAAAACTGACACAAGAAATCATTCCCAGGCCCACAGCCAAGTCCGCTCACTTCCACAAACCTGTTAGACTGCTGCCTGCTACTGGCACAGTGACCTATAACAGGTCTGCTCGCCTGAGAACATGGTTCCCGCTCAGCTTTGTATCCTGCCTCTGAACAGCTTCCAGCGTTTCTCAAACTTTAAAGTGCTTGTAAATCACCTGGGAATTTGTTAAAATACACATATTATTTGAGTAGGTCAGGACGAGGTCTGCATTGCCCATTCTAACAAGTGCCAAGGTGAGAGGTTGACAGCCTAGGCTGAACATCAGAATCACCTGGGAAGCTTTCAAACCATCACTGCACAAAAGTGAAGTCTCTTCTGGTCAAGTCTACCTGAGGAGTCAGAATTTTTAAAAGCTCCCCATGTAACTCTAAAGCGCCATCAAGTAAGAATCCTGGTTGTGGGGAAAATAGAAGTTCCTATGGCCAGGACCCTCACCTGCCCCTAAACTACGTAAAGATGTAACTGGCCTCCTGCTAGGCTACTGCTTCCACACCCGTAGGCAATGAGCAAACTTTTACTGACTGAGTCACTATATAAAGAGCTCTGCTGGGTGCTCTGGGCGGAGGAAGAGAAGAGGTGGATTATGGACTTGCAGACTGCTGGGTGCAGCCATGATTCTAGTGTTTGACCTACCACCTTGATAATAAAGCCAGTATAAACCTTTTTACCACAGGAATATTCCATTGCCTTTTCTCGGTCTCGGCAAATCCATAGTGAACTTGCCTGGGGCTGAAACCTCAGGTGAGATGCTGGTGTAGAAGTTTCCTACTTTAGCTTGGTCATGGACCACTGCTCTAGACCAGTGCTTCTCAAACTTCGATGTGTATGTAAACCACCTGGAATATCTTCTTAAAATGCAGATTCGAATTTAGTAGGTCAGGGATGGGGCCTGAGATTCCACTCTTCTAACAAGCTCACAAATCAGCACTGCAGGGGAGCAAGTTGGTGATCAGAGAGCTCAAAACCCTTCATAGTTCAGCATGTGACTTGTAAAGCTTCCCTTTTGGAAGTCTCATTTCAGACCAATAGCTACTGCAGGTGGAGGCTATGGCACAGCCTCTCCGCATGCAAGGTGTAGGAGTGTGAACTCAGAGGCTCATCTAGTGCTTGTTCAGGTACTCAATACTAATCCTCACAGTGTTCATGAGAAAGAGCACACTGAGCTGCCTCACTTGTGGCCACTCGGGCACTGAACATAAAGGCTCTGCTAGGAGCCTGAGTTTAACAGACTCTGTATTCAGCTTATAGAAAACATGGGATCCATAGGAGATAAGAAAAAAACAAGATTAAAGCACTGGAAATGTGCCCCCTTTGGGTTCTGGTAAATTGGTACTCTTTTGGAAAATATCTTCAAAGAACTTTATTTGGGGAAGGTGTCTTGCCAATGGGTTTCAGCCTGGGCAAGTTCACTATGGATTCAATGTGACCAAATGACAGTGGAACGTTCTTGGGGTGAAAGGGTTATACCCAACTTTATTTCCAAGGTGGCAGGTTAATTACTAAAATCCCATCTACTCAGAGCAAGTCTGCACACAGCAAGCCAGTCTCTGCCTCTGGGCCTCTGCCTGCACAGCCGTCTTCTGGGCCTCTCTACCCACACAGCCATCCTATGGGCTTATATAGAGTCAGTAGCAACATATTGCCCACATGTATTGTGAGCTACCCAACCAGGGCCAGGTGAGAATCCTGGCCACAGGAACTTTCATTTTATCCACACTCCACCCCTCCAGGATTCTCTCTTCTCATTCTATGTATCCTCAGTCCTCTACAAAGGTCCCTGTGTGAGAAAGCTGGAGCATTGTAACCAAATTCCATACAAATAACAAACCAAAAGGACCATGGGTTGGCCTTACAATACCCACCTTCTCCAGCTTCTCCAGTAAAAAGTCTTGCAGACACAGAGGGTGATCTTCTTGCCTTATCTCTGCCTTCTGCTTCGTCCTCAGCAGCCAGAACTGCTGCTCTGGTCTCGGTTGTTGCCACAGTTCCAGTCCAATTTCTGTCTGCTCCTGCCTTTTCAAACCAACCCACATCTGCATCCTCACGACCTTCACGGTGCCCTTTAAATTCTTCCTCTGAGAAGCAAACTGTATCTCCTTTTTTGCTTGAGCCTGAGGATAGAAGCAGAGCATGGAGTGCTCCACAACCTGAGGAGGGAGCTGCACCTCTCCTGAAAGAACCCATGGTTGCCAAGTCCTTCTGGCTTTCCACCAGCTTTCAACCAAGTGGGGTCTCAACCGAGGAGGGTCTGATGCCTCTGGCACGGGCAGGGCCTCCATCCCCACCTGTTCATCAAACCTCTGCTCCTCCATTTCCGGGGCTGACAGCTCCACTACATCCTTCTTTTGCCCCATGGCACCTGAGAGCCTGCATGCTGCTTCTTCCCGTGCTGCTCCTTCTCAGGCCGCTGCTCTTCTCATGCTCCTTCCTCTTGGGCCACAGCAGTTTGTAGTGGCACCATTTTGGTTAATTTTCTCTTGGGGTGGACCCTGGTCCTCCACCCTTCACAGTACCACATGTCCACAGGGGACACTCGAATGTCTCCCTGTCCATAGGTGCAGCCTGCTGAAACACTCCTTCCATGAGGGCAGCTTGTTCTTTTTCCTGGGTCACCAATGAATCCTGCCAACTATGCCAATTATCTTGCCAATGGGTTTCAGCTCCGGGCAAGTTCACTATGGATTCAGTGTGACAAAAGAAATGACAGTGGAACATTCTTGGTGTGAAAGGGTTATACCCAACTTTATTTCCATGGTGGCAGGTCAATCACTAGAATCCCATCCACTCAGAGCAAGTCTTCATGCAGTAAGCTGGTCTCTGCCTCTGGGCCTCTCTGCCTGCACAGCCGTCCTCTGGGCCTCTGTCCTTGGCACTGCCACCACTCCAGCCTCTGCTCTGCTCTCCTGAAGTCTTGCAGCTGTGCCACCGTGTGGCCCAGAGCACTGAGCAGAGCTCTTTATATAGAGTCAGTAACAATGTATTGCCCACACATGTGTAGTGAGCCAGCCAACCAAAGCCGGGTGATAATCCTGGCCACAAGAACTTTCATTTTATCCACAGAAGGTCTCCATCTTTTTCCCCAAACCAGGAATCAATGGATAACATTTCTCATCGAGCTTCAAATTGTGTTCAGTAACCTCTGCTGAGAGGAAATGTTATTGCTTCCTTTAAAAATTAAATATTGAACTGATACATGAATAAAAAGATTGCTGTATCATCACAACCTGTTAAAATGTTAACCACCAGTGCCAATTTTACTTAGAGCTATCATTCTCCTTGTAATTCTGTAACCTCTAATGTCCTTTATCACTTAAGTCTTTTAACATGCTCTTTGATAACAGATCGCCCACTTAGCCAGCACCCCACCACATTCTTCACACCAATAGCCATCAATAGCCAGGGCATTACTTTGTCCGTTTTAAGGTTTAAACTACACAATTAGGCCATTCTGGGAAAACCCTATTTCAAATCCAGGCCCATTTCTGGAAGCCACCACCAATTTACACAGGAGGTACCCGATAAGCAGGGAGAGTCCAAACCACCAGACCCAGGCCTCAGAGGAACCAATTAGAGCCCGCAGTGTCCACGCTGGGCTCCATGACAGGAGGAGATGAGGAACAGGCTCAGCAGAACTGCTAAGAAGCTCACGTTGGAGGGCACCTGTGAATAAAATGAAAGTTCCTGTGGCCAGGATTCTCACCAGGCCCTGGTTGGCTAGCTCACTATACATGTGTGGCCAATACATTGTTACTGACTCTATATAAAGAGCTCTGCCCACTGCTCTGGGCAACACGGTGGCACAGCTGCAAGGCTGCAGGAGAGCAGAGCAGGGGCTGGAGTGGTGGCAGCGTCAAGGACAGAGGCCCAGAGGACGGCTGTGCAGGCAGAAAGGCCCAGAGGCAGAGACCAGCTTACTGCATGAAGACTCGCTCTGAGTGGACGGGATTCTAGTGATTGACCTGCCACCATGGAAATAAAGTTGGGTATAACCCTTTCACCCCAAGAATGTTCCACTGTCATTTCTTTGGTCACACTGAATCCATAGTGAACTTGCCTGGGGCTGAAACCCACTGGCATGAGAGCACGTTTCCTACAAAGTGGAGTCAGAAGCACAAGTGGCATATACTGTCCTGGGCAGGCATCTCTCCAGCCACCCTCAGTCCCCAGCAGAGAGCCTCACCTCTAAGTGCTGACACCAAGGCCAAGGCCTCTGGGCAGGTCTCTGGGCCACCTCCACCACCATTTCCCCATGGAGGACCCTCATGCTCCTCAAAAATGCTTACATTAGCCCCCTACCAGATGTTTTCTCCAACTCCCATTGATAATCTCTTGATTGGGTATATCAGCCACACTTAAAATCTCAAAAATGTATATTCAAACTATAGGATAGCCCACATGTCCTATATTCAAACATTCACCAAATCCTTGAGCCTTTTTTCTTTACCAGGCTTTCTGTAATCTATTTTCTCATGTTCCTTGGACTATTTATTATTCAAACTACTGCAAACCCATGATGTTTAAAATGAATATCCACAAATTATAACTCAGCAACTTCTCACAACAAAGCTGTAAACTGGGTGGTAAGGTTATATCCATTTTAACAAGGAACTGGAGGTTCCCCAAAGTGAAATGTCCCACCCAAGATCAGGCAGCCAGGAAAGAGGATGCTGTCACCTCATGTCGCCTGATCCCAAATCTCTCTATTGGTGCCACCCAGCCACAGCACCTGAACTTTATGGAGCCTAGAGCTGGGAGGGGGGTGCTGGCAGCCAGACGCTGATACCAGCCTGTGCACCCGGCAGATGGACATGCTGCCCTTTCTCCAGGTAACTACTGTTATTGGTATTACTGACTTCTATTTATTTATCTCCTCTGTACCAGGCATTGTTAAGCCCCTTTCATTCCGTTTTATACTTGGAAAAGTTACCAGATTTCCTGCAATTTCTCAAGATCATGAACCTTGTAGGAAACTGAGGCAAGATATGAACACAGATGTGACTGGCTCTGAAACCCTTTGGAGACCCACCCCTCATCCTCGAGGAGGAACTCCTTTGTTATAAAAAAATTCATAATTATAACTGCTTCAGGAAGCTGGAAAGAGGAAAATGAGAGCCTATCTCCTACAGAGCACATGTTAGGGTGTGAAAGAAAAGGGCTGAAGAGGTCACTAGAGCAACAGTAACTCCACGTGAACCTGAGGCAGAAGGCTTCCCACTCCTGAGGGCGAACACTGGGAGCTCTGCAGCCAGCCGGACACTGCAGCCACCTTGTGGGGTCAAAACCTTTCCTCTGTCACCAGCTCAACCAACACCAGCTTAGCTTAAACTCTTATTTTAATGTTTACACATTACATTACAATGCCGGCAGGCTTTAAGCTGGGGTGGCAAACAAATTTTGGAAATTACACTTCAAATTTCTGTGTTTATCATGTGTCATGTGAATTTTTCCTAGACAGAAAGGTGAGAAAAAGCAAAGACTAGAAGGGATATTTCTAATTGCCAGCATTCCATTTGAGAAGGTGGAAAAAAACAAAAGCAGACAAAACCCCCAACTCCCAGCTCAGGCTGAAGTGTCATCCTCAGGCACGTCAGCTGCACACAGATGTAATTCACCTCGCCACTGCGCTGCAAACCCCAGAGGCTTCTGAAAGAACCCCTAGGACGCTGAGACACAATACAGACCTATTAACACAAAAATGGTAATTTCCAGAAGCAGTTTACAGATTTCAGAGAGACAAAAGAGAAGCTCCTGCCATATTACTGTGTTTGGTATCTGTCTTTCCTATCTGTCCAAACCCAAGCTCAATAGAAATGGACAACACTCAGCTCTGGACACAATGACAACACTGTGCCTGACAGTCACGGGTCAGAACTCACTGACTAGAGCTGCGGTCATTGGCTGATGGGCCAGCGCGGGAGAAGCACCCAGACACAAAGGCACCCATTGGAACATGTAGAGCTGTCTGTCTAATTATTCTTTCTAATTTTGGAGCCATGTGACTGGACTTCACACAGCACCGCTGGCCCCATCAGCCTGAGTGCTGGAGGTGGACCACATGCGTAGGGGTGCTCCTTTTGCTCCTTCATTAGGATATTGTCACATTCACAGGGCAAGTGAGCTACTTCCTGGCCGCCCTGCAGCACCCTGGCCAGCGTTTGGTGTCAGTGAATTTAACTAGTCCTGTCCAGATCTCTCCTAGGCTGTTAAGAAGCTTTTCCATCTTATAAAGAGAGATCTATTTGATCTCATAAAGGCATCCTTTAAAAGACAGACTGGAAGTATTTTCTTCTTTAAGTGATGAGAGTAACAGGGAAGAACAGTCCCCGTCTGGGCTAACTCCAAATCTGGCAGGTGCTCCTGCGTGAGGACCTCACATTTGCTCAGGCACTACAACACCCTCACCTTTCCACACCACTCCCACCTTTCTTTAGAGAAGTAACACAACAGAAAACAGCACTCTCCTGTGTTCAGAAGAAATCACCATCAAATACCACTGCTGAAATCATCTTTAATGACACATATTGAAATAGAAAAGGAATTAGAACTACACCTGGGCAATGCCAAATATATTTTTGCTTTGAAACCAAAAATAAATGGGCTCTGTAGCCTGACTTCCCAGGTCAATTCCTGGCTGTGCCACTTGCCATTTGTGTGACTTGGACCAAGTTACTCAACCTCTCTGTGCCTCAGTTTCCTGCTCTGGAAAATAGGGAACATTAATAGTTCTTTCTCCTAGCTTATTATGAGAATTAAGCACCACATGTTTACTACATAAATAAAACCTATGGGATGCCTATCTGTGATATAGTATGATGTTTTAGAAACTATCTGATCTCCTTTTTTCTACTGGCTGAAAACTACCATTTTGTACATTAAAATTAGTAACTCAGTAGGGATGGGCTTAATTTTCCTGGTTCATGTCTTGCTAAAATCAAAGCAGCATCACAGGGAGGGGGCTCATCAGCCTGGTCTCCCTTTCCTTTGCAATGTCCTCAGAGTGCACTTTATCCAAAGTGGTCAGAACCCCAGTGCCCACCCTGGCCACCTACGCAGGCCAGTGAATGGAGACAGAGTGCTAGGCACATGCAATTGTTGTATTTATCACTTTTCTTATGTAAATATCTCAACAATATTAGTAAAGTTGGAAACTATTTTCCGTTCCTTAAATCCTACACCCACGGGTGCTGAGCGCTCAGCTGAGGGCTTGGCTCCAGCCTGGAGCTCCTGAACTGGCTCAGGACCACGGTGTCTACTTCCAACCTCTGCGGAGGGATGTTCTAATGCAGAAGAGAATTTTGAAAGCCTGCTCACTGATTCCTTTAAAACTTCATGAAGACAAGTTTATTAAGATTTGGTAAATTTTTTCTCAGACTGAGCACACACGTCACAACCAACAACCAGCTCGACAACTAGCAGCTCCAACTGCTGGTGTACAGATGAGAATAAAGATGGGACCAGGTAGCCTAAAATAGGATGTACCTAGTTTAGAAGCCAGGCAACCTGAATTCTGGCACAGGACCCGTCACCAGGTAAACCCATCTCGCCAAGCTGGGACTCAGATCCTTTACTGCAAAACAAGGTTATCTAAGACCCCCTTCAACCTGGAAAACATTATAATTCCTCAACCCACAAGTCCTATAGTTCTGCAAGTTCTCTACAGCACCAGAAGGCAGAGAGGATTCAGGAAAAGGTAAGCCATTCCAGTTTCTCTAAAAGTTAGGATCACTGAGCCTGCCCTATTTTTTATAACCCTAAGTAGAGACATTTATCACAAAACAAAACCTCTAACTGCTTATTAGCTTATGCCAACTCCAAGAACACAGAACGGGTGCCCCAGCACGTCCTCAGCAGGGCCCAGAAGGAGGATGGTCCAGAAAGCAGCCTGGACAACACCAGAGAGGGTGAGAAGTCCAGCTGCTCATCTCTCAGACGTTTCTCACCCAGGCTAGACTCTGGCATCATCGCTGAGATCTCATGGTTTCACAGTGCAGGCGACGTAGCTGAAACTTCACCTGGAGATGGCCTGAAGTATACTCTCCAAACCTGAGAGGCTAAAATACTCCAACCTGCCCCAGTACTCTCCCTTAATTATCTAACTGCTCGACTAAGGGGGGGCCTCTGTGCTGGCTCAGTGACAGTCTCCCTATCCTAAGTGAGCAGACCCTTTCAGCCATTCCCCCCTGTTCTGACTCACCAATGCGATGTTCATCTCCTGTTCTATGCACCCACCTTCCTTGTGGCTTCTGCAGCAAAGCCTCTAGGCCAAAACGCCTCAGCTCCCCAACTACTTTGGGTCTGTACTTTCACTCACCCCAGAACATGGGAATTTCCACAAAATTACCCACATACCTGCGCTAGAGCATTTTCCCACAATTTACACTTGTCAGAGAAATGGTAGAACAGAAGGGCTAAAGTGACACCCTCACTCTCAGGGAACCCCCACCACCAGGGGTCCCACCTCAGAGCACCCTCCCTCTCAGGGACACCCTCTTCCCAATGACACTTTCCCCTTGGGGACAACCCCTCTCACAGATACCAGAAGTCTAAACATGGGCTTCTCAGCCAACCGATGCCAATTTCCACTTTGGCTCAAGCTCCCACTCTGCACCGGCACCTGTGCTGGGGGCTGTGATCTGTGCTAACTTCAAATCTCACAGCCACACAGCATCCTGGATAGCATTAGCCTCATTCTGCAAACTAGAGCAGGTTTCAGAGAGAATAAGTGGCTTGCCCAAGCACAGACCAGGCCTTCTGCTTTTGAGACCTGTGTTCTTTTCGTCATCTCACTGGACCCAAGACACCGCCGCCACCTTTGGTCAGCTCCACAGGGAAACGCATGGCACAGGGTTAGGGAGTCAGGCTCTGGCAGTCTCACCAGTGACTTAGAAACCCGTGAGCTCGTCCTAGAAAATGCTTCATACAGGACAGTCACTCATAAAGGGAGATTTGCTGGAAATCAGTAACGTAAATACAGACTTTTAAAAAAGTACTGACTTTCCTCATACAGCTTTAAAGAAGTTATCCCCATTTAATCTCCCCTCCACCTCCCCCAACACATAACACACCGTGACACAGTTTAATTCAGGCAAAGTGTGTCAAAACTAAATTCATAAGTCATGAAGAAGTTCAACATTCTCTGCTTATGATGGGGACACTTAAGGGACAGCAAAGGAGCCAAGGCTGATGAGCAAGAAGAAATGAAATGCTGGATAACCCACAGACAGGGGGTCACTGAATGACAGCATGGCACATGTACCCTATGGAATTCATCGTTTAATCTCCCAGAGGGGCTTCACTCCTCCAGCAGAGAAGCAGTGAGCAATTCCAGCCTCGGCCATGGTCTACCCAGCACCCATATCATCAGAGCCTTCCTGCCTTCTCAGGAACGGGGTGGCAGACAACCGAAAGGACCTCGGAGGTCAAGGGCTGGAAAGACTTTGGGGACCATCTAATCTGAAACCCTTAATGTACAACCAAGGGATCTCCAGCCTCCTCAAACTACCTGCTCCCTATCATCAGGCAACGTCAGTACCAAAACGAGAGCCCATATCTCAGCATCTTCTCACAGGGCCACAATTACTCCCATCAGAGATGATGGTGGCTAAAGGGCTAAAGTGACACCCTCCCTCTCAGGGACACCCCCCACCAGGGATCCCACCTCAGAGACACCCCAACTCCCAAGGACACCCTCTTCTTCCTCTTCTACTCTTCTTCTATGAGGCTACATCGCTCCGGCCCAGACCCACTCACCCCTGTGAACATTCACACAGGGTCCAGTTTGCATATGCTGATCCGGGAACACCACGAATTACAAGGCCCTCGTTGCCCATTTCCCAAACTGCTGAAGAGTGCTCTGCCTGCCCATAAAATCCAGACTACTGTTTACTTACATCATT
Organism: Smutsia gigantea; assembly: GCA_032199065.1. Taxonomy (NCBI): domain Eukaryota; kingdom Metazoa; phylum Chordata; class Mammalia; order Pholidota; family Manidae; genus Smutsia; species Smutsia gigantea. The sequence goes on along the minus strand of JAVSCE010013156.1, from coordinate 25,948 downwards.
CACTTACATACACAGAAACTGGCCAAATGCTTCTCAGATATATTCTACACGTAGATTTCCCAAAGAGAAGATGCTACAAAAACCACCACAGTGAAATAATGACAACGGGATGACTACCTTCCCCAGAACGCGATCTCTGGGGTGCCTGTGGCATCGCTCGCGCCTCCGGCATCATGCAGCCCATTGGTGATCCCACTGGAATAGCCCATCACTGTGCTGCCGTCTGCTGAGATGCTCAGGACGTCTGGCTGTCCTCCCACTGATGTCCTCTCATGGAACTGGGTGCCTTCTTTATTGCGCTGCTGTATCATTGGAGTGAGGGGCATTTCAAAGCTAAAATAGCTATCAGGCTTGGAGTACAATGTCTCCAGGGACTCGGCACTGTAGTATAAAGAGGTGTTGTCCAGAATGGTTTCAAACAGGGAGCTGTACACATCAGTGGAGTCCTCCATATATCCGGGCCCAAGAGTATCCTCATTGCCTCCCTGAAAGGGCTCCTCTTGCTCAAGAGTCTGGCATGGAAATAAGAGTGAAGAATTCCCATATTAGGTTAATTTCTTTTTCATTTTTCCCCTTCAACCATATAAAAAAGGTAGCACTCTATGGTGAGAACACTTATATTCATTGGACTTATGCCCTAATATATTTGGGAAGGAAGCTATTATAGAATCATAAACGGATTGAAGAAACTCCTAGCATACATATGCCACATTACCCTCTAAATAATTTAACATAGTTTCAAACTAGTTTCCTAGTGTGTGAATACATCTGCTCCAAGAAATATCTGAATAAAGCACTAAGTTCTCATTTTAGTCAACTAAACACCACAAATTCAAACTGGTAACATTACCGTCATTCTTAACTATAACAGAAGCAGATAAATATATTGTGTAAACCTAATAGAGTAAAAATACACTTAACTTTCATTATTCTATTCATACTTTCTGACTTAAGTAAGACCAAACACCCTCAAGAGGTTGAACATGTTAAAGTCCAAGGGCCGCCCCCTCCTGATGACAGGAAAGCATTGCGGAGAGATCCCACGTCCAACCCTACCACCTTAAGATGAAAAGTCCAACAGACATGCTTACTGCAAAGCTAAACAAAATAGTGAAAACCAAGAAGCAACTTACAAGCTAATATACAGGGGTGAGGCATTAGTTAACGCAGCGTTTTCCTCAAATATTAAAACTAGGATAACAAAGCAAAATGTAGAAACTCAGTAAGAGCAAGAGGTCAGGAGGTAGGAAAACCTGGAGCCGGATTCTGGATGTGCCAATTACCAGCTATGCCACTTTAGGCAACTTTCCTTAACCTCTCTGAGTCTCAGATTCCTGTAAATGGGAATAAAAGAGAAATAGGAATAAAACATCCTCACAGGTAATCCACATTCCAAGGTATTACCAGGATTCACATTCCACAAACACAGCTGTCTGTGTTATTTGAAATCACTGAAGGTCTGCATGTACCAAACATTATCCTCGGTTTATGCCTCCTATCACTGCATGTGGAATAAATGGAGAGTTCCTGTAGGAAGCTCTGCCTGCCTCTCCACACTCACGGCCTCCCACTCTCCCCAACGCCTTATACCTGGCCATGCTGGTGAAGTTTCAAATCCTCAGACTTGTCTTAAGGCCTCTGCTTTGCCCAGCACCAGGAGGTACATGCAGCTAGGCAATCCCGCCTAACTACGAGTGCCCCTTGAACACACTGTTCCCTCTGCCTGAAACGCCCTTCCTCCCCATTCTCTGCCTGGTGAACTCATGCTCACTCCTCAAGTCTCAGCTAATTATCACTTTCCCAGGAGGGTCCTCCCCATGGTAAGCCAGGTAGGCCTCTCTCCTGCACTCAAGTTATTCTTGCTGGTGTGTGTCTCCTCCTTTCCTGGCACAGTCTGTGATCCTACAGTCACTAATGTACTCATACAGTCACTGCTGTCCCCAGCTCCTCAAGTCCCAGGAGGGCAGCACCGATGGCCACATCGACCGAACATTCCTTTATGCCCCCACCCAGCAGTGTTTAGGGCACAGCAGACAACTGAGAACCATCTGTTGAAGGAAAGGAGGTGAAGGAGGGAGGACGGACAGGAGGATGAAAGGAGGAAAGACAGGAGGATGGAGGCAGGAAGGAATCATCTGCATGACAGCGGAAGTGCACATGCCAGTGGGGATATAATCACTGGGCTGTGGGCCACATAACAAGGCTGCTTCTGAGGACTTACTCTGAAGGAACAGGAATACCCTTCCACCTTGACATACATGTTCTTCCATTTCAAGGTGTCATGAGGCCTGACAGAAGGAAAGATGTTACTAACTTGAACTGACAGTACACAACAAATGCCTTTGCCCAGAGGAGCACTGTATGGTCAGAATACGAGCAAAGGAAGTGAGGAGAGACAGGCTGCATCTCTGCCTCTCCCCGTGCTAAGCTGGTAATGTGTCAGAACCCCAGGAAATACCGTGTGTGTCAGGGTCACTTAGCAGGCCCATAATCAAACACATGCTGCTTGTGAGAAGGGGACCTCATGTGAATGTGCTGAACAACTGAATTATGGCATCTACTTCTGAACTCCTGACCTTTCTCAACCTGGAAAATGGAGTCCACCCAAACCGAGACCTCTATGTTCATATGTGACGTAGGCTGTAGGTCAACTCTGGGGCTGCCCCCGGAAGAAATCCTAAAGCTAGGGTGTCATGCCACAGGACGTGTTGAGAGTCCAAGCCTCCTCATGTCATTAAAGGTAATTGTGGGGTGTTTTAGTTGCCCTGATGTTGCAAACTTGAACCTGTCAAATTAACAAAATGTCAGAAATGGATTCACACAGTTTAGTGTTCAAGTCTCTCCATAAATCTGTTCCCTGACCTATGCCTACTGGGCAATTTTATAGAAACATCGTTTTGATACCTCAGAAACTTAGAAGGAATCTAGCTTATAGTAACCCCTTCCGGTCTACGATAAAAGGACCCAGGAGACTGAGTGGGGTTCTCGCAGGCAGAATGGGAGAACAGTTTTCTGTCTCATGTGCCAAGTCCCAGACAGGAGCTCACCTTTCCTTGTTCCCCTAAAGTTCTGGCTTCCTAAGATGTTCTGTTTTCCCTTAGGAAGACATCATCCTCTCCGCTCTCAGCCACAGGCAAAGGTGACAATGTCCCTGAGCTGGTGCCCAGCCTCTCTGAAGGCGCTCAGCAGGTTTCAGCCCAAACCCTCCCAGCTAAACCAGCCGAATGGTCCAGGCTGGCCGATTTGCTGAGGTGGCCTGCCTCCTTGGAAAACGCCCTGTTTCCAGGAGAAGGTGTCCTGTCCAACGACGTCTCAAAATTCATGGAACACCGTGTCTCTCCTTTCTCCCCTCCTGCCCACAGTATTTCCACCCCTTGAAATTACACGTTTGCCCCCGCCTGGGCATCCTGTGGAGCTGCCTTGATCCCCTCCCCTGGGGGGCTCACTCCCGGGATCACACCTCCTCTCTCGTGAAAGCCCAATTCTGCCTGCAGAGTTAGGGGTTGCTGCTGGGCTACTGGCGGAGGGCACAGAGTGACCTGGCTCCTGTGCACGGAGGGCCCTTTTGCTCCCATTATTAGTTAACTGGGAAAGCTCTGCCTCAGTTTCCCCAGTTAACAAGACAGTCTGATCCTTCTGGATGCTCAAATAAAAATCTTCCTCAATTGTCAGTGCAGCTGGAAGAGGTGTAGCAGGTGGTTCTCTCTGGCCAACAGGGAACAGGCTGTTGGCTCTCTGTGCTTTACGATGGGCAGTGTTCCGCTCTCTTTCCACCTGCTGAGCTGAAAAACTTGGCCCAGCATCTCTGTCCAGTACCTTGGTAGCCTGTGAAGTTCCTGAAGCTATTCGGGCCTCTGTGGCTTTCAGAGCCGAAATTAAAGCATCAATGGGCTGTAAACTTTGTTCCTTGAGCTGACTCTGTGGGGGAGCCTCTCCAACATCTTTTGGTCTGCCTGTAACACTGTCGAGCCCAGTGTGGTGGCCAGCAAGAAACTGGACACCCTGTTGTCCCTGTGGGCAGCATGGCAGAGACTCAGTATTGAACTCCGGAAATGCTCTCAGGCCTTCTCCACTTTCCTCCATGGTCCCATATTCTGGAAATTCATTTGTGACGTTGGGTGGGAGTAAATTGCTTCCTCCATGATCACCTATGAACAGAACACAATGGACACATTACTTGTTTTGAGTAACAGGTCCAGATGTGTATTAATAAATAACCATGCACATCAGGCACTCAGTAATGCTTATCTGGTTCTTTCACTGTCTCCTTTCCCCAACAGCACACACATACTTCTCCTGAGCTTGCAGTGGTACCCCCGTTTGGCTCACCGAGTGTAACCACAAGGGCTGTGGCCTAGGAGGCGGCCACCTAATAACACATGCCATATTTCACCTGCTTCCAATCAAGTCCCGCACATACAACTCAGTTGCTGCATATGCAAGAAGAGATAAAAATAGGAATCTGGTCATTTCCCAAATACCACTCATGAAATAGCAATGAAAATATTTACAATGTAACAGCAAATAGCCATAGGATCCTGCCAACAGTATCTGTGCAGTGCAATCTCTGAGATGGAGCCTCAGGAAACAGATACAACCTATTTCGTCAGGAAATATTTTTTCGGCCAGAAGCCTCCCTTCACAGTTGGATTTCTGTGGGGGAATATCCCTAGAGAATGAGAAGGAAGTCAAAGTGGAATAGGAAATTTGCCATGTTGAGAAAAATGCCTAGGATTTCAAGTGCATAAAATTTAAATGATATCCTATGCAAAACCCAGTATATGAAGCAGCAGAAACAGTAATTAGTACATATTTACTATTTTGGATCCAATCTCAACATGTCCTTATTCAAATGGCAGAACAGTGAAGACATTTTGATGAGAAGTTTACAAATGTAAACTGCGGCCGATGGGTTGACCTATGTCAGCCCAGGCATCTGATTTCCTTCTGAGCTCTGTTTTCGCTATTCTGCATCAAGAAAATCCCCATCCACACAAGAAATGCAGTATGAAATGTACTCACTCTGACAACTTTGTTAATGAGAGCACTTGTTTTTTTAAGGCACTGTGAGCTGCAACCTTAATATGCAGTGAAATATTTAATAAATGTCTGAGTATGTACACTGAAATGACTACAGTGTGCAAAAGAAGGGAACATGGACACGAGTGAACACATGGTTTCCCAGAGTGTGCAAAATCTGTAAAGGGCGATCCATCTGACATTGTACACTGTATCTTATTACAATTTTTAAATAATTTGAAATATATTTTACTACTAAATTTAAGTTGAGTATTGATGAAATCCAAGAGGTACCTCTCTGTGATGGCAGGGTACACAATACATTCCTAAGACATGACTAAGGATGTGACCTACTTGAATGTGAAGGGGAAACAAATGGCCAAACCCTGATTTGAAAAGGAAGACAGTCAAAAACAATAAAGACCCTTCTTCCTAGGGGGATATATTGACATTTTTTTTTACTTTTCAGTAAAGAATGCAATAGAACTTTTAAGTTTTCCCCTTTTAAGATTCAGTGGTTTTTAACATATTCACAAAATTGTGCAACCATCACCACTATCTAATTGCAGAACATTTTCATCAGACCCCCGAAAATCCCATATCCATTAACTGTGACTCCCCATTGCCCTGTCTCCTCAGCCCCTGGCAAGTAATAACCTACTTTCTATCTCTTTGGTTTGTGTATTCTACACACTTCATTAAAAGGGAATCACACAATATGTGGCATTTGGGGTCTGGCTTTTTTACTTAGCACGTAGCAATGTTTTCAAGGCTTATACACACTGTGGCCCATATCAGAACGTCATCCTTTTTACTGCCAAAGAATATTCCATAGTATGACTATACAACAGGTTCTTTTCCCACTCATCAGTTGATGGACTTTTCTGCTGCTTCTACCTTTTTGCTGTTAGGAATGAACATTTGTGTACAAATTTTGTGTCTATATTCATTTTCAGTTCTCTTGGACACATACTTAGGAGTGGAATTTCTGAGTCATGTGGTAACTCTTAACATTTAATGTCTCAGAAACTGCCTGTTCATTTTTCCAAAGCAACTGTACCATTTTACATTCCTACTAGCAGAGTGTGAGTGTCCCATTATTGTCCATCTCTTTCATCATGGCCATCCCCGTGGGTGTAAAAGTATCTTACTGTGGTTTGGGTCTGCATTTTCCTAGGGACCAATGATATCAAGCAACTTGTCATGTACTTATTGGCCATTTGTGCATCTTCCTTAGAGACAAATCTTTTCAGATCCTTTGCCCATTTTATAATTGGATTACTTGTCTTTTTATGACTGAGTTGTAACATTCTTTATATATTCTGGAGAGAATCTTTATCAGTTATGTAACTTGCAAACATTTTCTCCCATTCTGTGTAGTGTCTTTTCCTTTAGTTAATGTTGTCTTTTGAAGCACAGAAGTTTTTAATTTTGATAAAGTCCAACTTATCTATTTTTTTCTTCTGTTGCCTGTGCTTTTGGTGCCATATGTTCAAACTATTGTCTAATCCAAGGTCACACGGATTTATTCCTATTTTTCTTTTAAGAGTTTTACAGTGTTAGCTATTACATTTAGGTCTTTGATCCTTTTTTTAGTTAGATTGTGTATATGGTGTGAACTAGAGATCAAACTTCATTCTCTTGCAAGTGGATAGCCACCTGTCCCAGCACTATTTGTTGGAAAAAACTCTTCTTTCCCTCACTGAACTGCCTTGATACCCTCATAGAAAACCAATGGACTATAAATGTCAGGGTTTATTTCTGGACTCTCAATTCTATTCCATTGAGCTGGAAGCCTAAGGTTGTTGCCAGAATAACACTGTCTTGATTAGGGTAGCTCTGCAGAAATTGTTAGTCCTTCCACTCACTTCTTCCTTTTCCAGGTTGTTTTGACTACCCCAGGCCCTTGCACCTCCCATATGAACTTTAGGATCAGCTTGTCAGACAGCTGAACTTTTGACAGGCACTGGGATGAAACTAGAGTGCTGGCATCTTAACAATATTACTATATTATGTCTTTTGATCTATGCCCATGTCTTTCCATTTACTTAATTTTCTTTAATTTCTTTTAACAATTTTCAGTTTTTTCTTTTTTTGTAACGTTTTGTCTCTACATTTTTTATAGTTTTTATAATTTTAATGAATTATAATTTATATATTTTATTATTTTTATAGTTTTAAACATACAAGTTTTGCATTACTTTTGTTAAATTTATTCCCGTTTTATTCTTTTTGATACTATTGTAAGTAGACTTGTTTTGTAAATTTCCTTTTCACATTATGCATTGCTGGCATACAGAAATAGAATTGGCTACTGAACTTCTCTGCAACCTTCTGAATATATTAGTTCTAATAGCATTTTTTGAGTACTCTTTCCTTTACACAAGACCATGTCATCTGTGAATACAGTTTTATTCTTCTTGCCTAACTGCTCTGGCTAGCATCTCTAGGACTTTGTTGAGTACAGATGCTAAGAGCGGACACCCTTGTCTCATTCCTGATCTTAGGAGAGAGCTTTCAGCTTTTCTGCTGAGTACAGTGTTATCTGTAGGTTTTCACAAAGGCCCTACATCAGGATGAGGAAGATCCCTTCTACTCCTAGTTTGTCAAATGTTTTTATATGAAAGGGTGTCAAATATTGTCAAAAGCTTTTTCTCTACTTATTGCTCATGCGGGTTTTGTCTTTTATTCTAGTAACATAGTGTATTACATTAATTTATTTTTATATACTGAACCAATCCCACACCCCCAGAATAAATCCACTTGGTCATAGTACATAATTCTTTTTATATGTAGTGAAGTGCAGCTTTCTAGTATTTTAGCATTTATATGCATAAGCAATATTGGTCAATATAGTATGTTTTTCTAGTTTTGGTATTAGGGTAATCCTGGCCTCACAAAATGGATTGGGAAGTATTCTATATTGGCATTTGTTTATACATTTTACACTTTTTTTTTTACATTTTTAACATTTTACACTTTTTTATGTTTTTAACAGTTTCATCTCTATTACACAGGGAACGTTAGTTTTTCAGCACTTTAAAGCTATAAATTCATTATTAATATGCAATGAAAGAAAAAAAAGGGAGTAATCTAAAAAGATGTTTTTCTTTCTTTTAATGTAGCTGAAGAGCTTAAATGAATTAGAAAAGTACTCAGTCCACAGTGGGAAATATTTCCTTTAGACTTTGTAGTGCTTTTCACTAATTAGTTCTCTAACTTAAAGCAAACCTTTACAAAAAATTAGAGGATCATATGAATAAAGTTTCAAAGGGTGAAAAGGAATACAAATTCATTCAGCCACATAACACACTTAGGTGAGAAAACAGGCTCAAAGGAATGATGGACTTGCCAACATGGCATGACAAACACACATGAGAACCTGTCTGTCCTGCCTGTATGATGCTCACCTCCCTCCCCGCCCCCTCCACCTTTACTGCTAGCGAGGAGCCCCGGCATGTGATCTTCAATCTGTTCCCTGAAATCTAAGAACTCTGAAATGGTTATACGATGTCCAGCCTCACTTTACTTCATGTGCAATAACCTTCCTAAAACAAACATTTCTGTTGCGATCTGTAGTCCCACAGGGCCTACAGAATACAGTCCAAACTCCTCTATCTAGAAGTTAGCATCGTAATCCCGTCCCAATCTACTCTCTTTTTCCAGGACTCCCCACCAAATACGTTATCCCACTGCTTCTCTAACTGGATGAGTGCAGCACACGGATGGCTGGGAAGGCTCCCTCTGATGTATAGTGGAAATACCTACCTCTACAAGTACTCTGACCTTTGTACTTCTTTCCCTTGTTTGACCTCTTTTCTCCCTGTGACATACCTTTACTTCCCATTTCTACAATTAGATTATTTTCATCTTTCAAGACCTAACTCAAATCTCTCTCCTTCATCACCAGCTCTTGCTGGAAGTCACCTCTCCTCCTCACAAATGTCAAGAGAATTTTGGCTGTATAATACATACAGCACAAACATGAAATGCACACATGATGTGAACTCATCTTCTAAAGTTTCAAAAGGCTGCAGTAAAGCCTCTCATTAAGTGATTTAACAAAACTGTCCATGACAATTGAAGCCAAATGTGTCTTTCATACCAAAACATTATATTGAAATCCAGTCAAAAAGGGAAGGAATTTAACCCTTATCATTTAGGAGCTCACTTTGTTCTAACAGTTTAAATTGCCATCCATGAAAAAATCATTCACATAAACACTGGTATACCAGCCCAAAGGGAATGGACACAAGGAAATCAAGGAAAGGGACCGCAAAGAAATCAAATCATCTCTCCACCCCATTTCCCCATTTTTAATGCTTTTGGTTACAATGTTCTTCATAAAGGACTCAGCAAACTGTGGGCAAACGCTTGTGATGTTGATATAACTACCCGGAAACTGATGGAGGTGATAAAAGGGAGAAGGTAAAAACCACACCTGTGCGACAGCTCAGCGACCCCGAGCAGCCCTCCTGCGCCAGGTCTGCTGTCTAATAAGCACCATTCCTAACACACTTCACTTACTTTTTAACTAAAGAAGGACAGGCATGGACCAGGGGAAATCAATGTTCTGTGAGGCTAAATGGCTTGGTCAAAGTAAATGAAATGATACTCAATTTAAATGCATTGTATGAGAATTGAAGACAGAGCTAATTCCTGGTCTTCTGTTTCTCAGGAGTAAATTCCTGGGAAAAACTAAGAGGCCTCCGAGTTGTCTGACTTTCATTTCTCATAGCAGTGAAGTTACCAAACATAAGAATGCAAATTCTTTCTAGCTGTAGCCTCTGGGTAGAAACAGCCATACCTCTCCCATGGCTCTTGGTCAGAGAGGGCATCACAGGACTCACACAACGCAAACCTTTCCCTCCATGTAAGGCTCTTCATTGTCGGAACACAAGAGCAGTTTACTTTCACTGTTCGCCTTTGTCGCACAAGAACTGTCCTTAATAACAAACAAAACTTCCTGAAATATTAACCCTGACCTTTTAGGTCGAATTTTGGATTTATTTCTTATGTTTAAAAAATGGGACTATTTATGAACAGGTAAGTTTTTTAAAGACCAAATTATCCTTTTACTTAAAGATTTTTTTCTGCTCCCTGTTAAAACTGAGCCATGCATACTTCCCAGGAAATGCCTGTCATTTCCACAATTCATTCCCTCAATTCAGCAAACATTTATTTATTAATTACCTGCTATGTCCTGAACACAGGAGACTCAAAACTGAGTATGCCGAAGCATGAGAAGTATGTGTGGCATGTCAGAAAGCCCCCCCCTCCCGCCGCTAGCACATGAAGGTTGTACAGGGAGAAATACAAGTGTCAGCAGACTCTGGAGAAGCAGTGCAGGCTGCTGGCAACAGGGCCAGTGAGATGGTGTTGCTTGAGCCAGGACAAAGGCAGAATGGACAGGACAGGACAAAGGTGTGTGGACTGCGACACGTTGCTCTCCAGCCAGTATCTGTATCCATTGGCACCCTGGCCCTCTGTCCAGCCCTCTCCAACACCAACATGCTTCCACACAGCCATGGCTCAGCCTATGCCAACAAATGTGGGCCCATACTTGACTTGTTTGAGCTTTTCCTTTGTCTTCTGTCAGTCTACATTTATTACTAATGCAAGGATCCATCTGAAAACTGAAATAGCATTTTCTCTGCCAAAAAGGCTTAACTGTTAGTCCTGCCCAAATTTCGTCTCATATTTGTGACAAAGGGAATTATTTGCTAAGTATAAAAAAAGACTTCAGCACTTACCTAAATATAAACCACATGCTAGTTGAATCTGAATTAATAAGAGTTCATAGCTTTTCCACATTTACCTATCCCCTTAAAGGAATGAAAATGTAGGGTAAAATGTGTGTGAGGGGAGGGATGGGGTGAAGAGTTTTCAACACCTGTAAAATGTACACACTTTGGGGTGTCTATTTATATCCCTCAGGAGTCTCCTTCTCTAACAGGCATCTCTTCTGCCCCTTTGTGCATCTGATCAGATTCCTAACAAATTGTTCCATGTTGATGGACGCTTTTCCTGTGATGAAGTAAACCCACTAATATTTTTTTAAAGATTTTTTATTTTTATTTAATACACTGAGAAAGAAATGGAATACTTTTGAAGGCTAACAAGCTCAATCTCAGGAGTGCTTTGGGTTGTATGTTAAATAGGCATCCACTTCTGGACCACAAGGACAGGATTATCCTAAAATGAAATGGAATGGAAACAAATTTTCTTCTGTATAAAACTGAAAAGCTTCTACACAATAAAGAAAACCATCAATAAAATGAAAAGGCAACCTACTGATGGGAGAAAATATTTAAAAATCGTACATCTGGTAAGTGGTTAATATCCAAAACGTATAAAGAATTTCTACAACTCAGTAGCAAAAAAACCCAAACAAACCAATTAAAAAATGGGCAGAATTATTGAATTACATTATTACATCCTGAAGGCCCTGAATAACAGTACCTAGCAAAATGGGTGCATTTGTTTAACCCATGAATAAAAGAATAATGTCCTGTAACCAACAGGATAACATTTAATTAAACCTCAAAGGAAAAGAAAAAAGAAACACACCAAACATGAGCAAAATACTACATGTCAGTGCCAGCCAACTTCCACCTCCGCCCAAGCACAGGCTCGAATACAATGCTGGAAACCTGAGGTTCTTCCGAACTTTAGAGCCAGCTAATTCTTCCATTTGCTCAGACAAGCTCACTGTGCACGAAGGAGGTGCTGAGCCCTGGAAACAGAGCAACAAACAAAGCCAACATGGCTCTTGTCCTCCATGCAATCCATCAACTCATGTGTGTACTCATTTCTCTTACAGACAAAGTTCGGGCAGTGGTAAATGTAAGTGGAGACAATGTTGGCCACAGTTATAGAATTCAGCATGATCCTATACAAGCTATTTCCATTAAGCATTAATTTCTCAATTGGTTGTATTACTATCTAAACGCTATGCTGTCCAGTATGGTAGCCATGGCCAATACATCTATTAAAATTAAATAAGCTGAAAGTCCAGTGCTTAAAACCATATGCAGCTAGCGGCTACCACACCACCCCAAACAGACACAGAACACTCCTCCAAGCTCACGGGAAACACTGTTTGAAAGTGCTGCCTTGCTCAACACGTGGCCTTGGGAAGACGCACAGGAGTCAGCTAGGACTTCGTTGCAAATGCACCCTCAGTCGCCACCCCAGGGTCCCTAATGGATTCTCTAGTTCTAAGAAGAGCCCTAGGTGATTTGCATACACATGAAAGTATGAGAAGCACGTCTTCAGACAAAAACATCTAGAAGTTGCTGTTTCAATCTACCTTTAAATGGCTATTTCTTATTCTAAAAGAAAGCTTCAGGAGTTCCCACTTCCCACCTGACAGCCCAGATGTTCAGACGGACAACGGATGCAGCAGGCCCACCTCCAGGTCCTACCAAGGGAAAGGCTTGCTCGTCCTGGTCTGGGTTCGTCCTCCAATTACCAGAGGAAGGAAATCACCGCACCTGGATGGGACCTCATCTTTATTTCACAGCGAATAGTAAATTTATCTCACAGGGGATAGCCAATGACATCACAATTTTGCAAAAGGACCACAAGAGCCTCAAAGGTGTGCCAGTATCAACCTGCGCTAGTGCCCATCCATCAGTGCCCGCACACACACGTACAGAGCCCAGCGCAGCTTCGAGGAGGGCCCAGCCAAAGGCAAGGTCTTCAGTTGTAAAAACTGCATCATTTTCCCCAACTTTTAATGTTCATGTCATTAGATATATTACTGTAAAATAAAAAAATCATGCGCAAACTCACACAGACGAGGCACTTTTTGATGTATCATCTATTTTCTGTGGGTACAAACTCAACAGATCTTTCAATTCTTTATAAGAAATCATGGCTAGCCTGCCATGAGAAATCTGTTTTCTCTCCTTCCCACGTACTCTGTTCATAAATGCAATGTCTTTGGTGCTTTCTATTCCCTGAGGAATATGAATTAGCAAATACCTCAAAACTTACAATCAGTCAGTATGATGAAAGAACTATAAATTTTTAAGTTATTTTGACACTAGAAAATTTATAGGTATAGGCTTAAAGACACACTGCCTGTTGGCTTGCCAGGACGGAAATTCAGTCCCATAGCCATAAAGGTGAACACTTCAGTCTAAAACTTCGTGAATCAATAAAGAATTGGAAGACAGAGGTCCAATTTACAAAGCAAATAGAAACAGTAAGTCTTGCAGAGCTAAAAAATTTCAAATACTTTTCATCTATAACTATAATCCTTAACTGTGAATAATAATGATCAGTGTTTATATGTCTGGTAATGAACAATCCCCTTCAGTAAATGATGTACCCATTGTTCGGGTCTGTAGTGCAACAGAAAAGTTGAATTAAAAAAAAGAGAGAGAATAATACAAAGAATCATAAGAGAATATTATGAGAATCTATGTGCAAACAAGCTGGAAAACATAGAAGAAATGGACAACTTCTTAGAAAAATACAACCTTCCAAGACTGAACATGCAAGAAACAGAAAAACTAAACAGACCAATCACCAGCGATGAAATCGAATTGGTAATCAAAAAACTACCCAAGAACAAAACCCCTGGACCTGATGGATTCACCTCTGAATTCTACCAGACATATAGAGAAGAAATAACACAGATTCTCCTTTAAGTTTTCCAAAAAATAGAAGAGGAGGGAATACTTCCAAACTCATTCTATGAAGCCAGCATCACTCTAATACCAAAACCTGGAAAAGACCTCACCAAAAACGAAAATTACAGACCAATATCCCTGATGAACGTAGATGCAAAAATACTCAACAAAATATTAGCAAACCGAATTCAAAAATACATCAAGTGGAATATACACCATGATCAAGTGGGATTCATCCCAGGGATGCAAGGATGGCACAACATTCGAAAATCCATCAACATCATCCACCACATCAACAAAAAGAAGAACAAAAACCACATGATCATCTCCATAGATGCTGAAAAAGCATTTGAAAAAATACAGCATCCATTCCTGATTAAAACTCTCAACAAAATGGGTATAGATGGCAAGTACCTCAACATCATAAAGGCTATATATGACAAACCCACAGCTAACATCAAACTTAATGGCGAGACGCTGAAAGCTTTTCATCTAAGATCGGTAACAAGACAGGGATGCCCACTCTTTCCACTGTTATTCAACATAGTACTGGAGGTCCTAGCCATAGCAATCAGACAAAACAAAGACATACAAGGCATCCAGATTGGTAAAGAATAAGTCAAATTGTCACTATTTGCAGATGACATGATACTGTACATAAAAAACCCTAAAGATTCCATTCCAAAACTACTAGAACTAATATCTGAATTCAGCAAAGTTGCAGGATACAAAATTAACACACAGAAATCTGTTGCTTTCCTATACATTAATGATGAACTAACAGAAAGAGAAATCAGAAAAACAATTCCATTCACAATTGCATCAAAAAGAATAAAATACCTAGGAATAAACCTAACGAAGGAAGTGAAAGACCTGTACTCTGAAAACTACAAGACACTCCTAAGAGAAATTAAAGAGGACACTAACAAATGGAAATGCATCCCATGCTCTTGGCTAGGAAGAATAAATATTGTCAAAATGGCTATACTACCTAAAGCAATCTACAGATTCAATGCAATCCCTATCAAACTACCAACAGCTTTCTTCAATGAACTGGAACAAATAATTCTAAAATTCATATGGAACCACAAAAGACCCCGAATAGCCAAATCAATCCTGAGAAGGAGGAATAAAACAGGGGGAATTACACTCCCTGACTTCAAGCTCTACTACAAAGCCACAGTAATCAAGACAATTTGGTATTGGCACAAAAACAGACCCACAGACCAGTGGAACAGAATAGAAAATCCAAACATTAACCCAAACATATACAGTCAATTAATATTTGATAAAAGTGCCTTGGATATACAATGGGGAGATGACAGCCTCTTCAGCAGCTGGTGTTGGAAAAACTGGACAGCTACATGTAAGAGAATGAAACTGGACTACTGTCTAGCCCCATACACAAAGGTAAACTCAAGGTGGATCAAAGACCTGAATGTAAGTCATGAAACCATAAAACTCTTAGAAAAAAACATAGGCAAAAATCTCTTGGACATAAACATGAGCAACTTCTTCATGAACATATCTCCCCGGGCAAGGGAAACAAAAGCAAAAATGAACAAGTGGGACTATATCAAGCTGAAAAGCTTCTGTACAGCAAAGGACACCATCAGTAGAACAAAAAGACATCCTACAGTATGGGAGAATATATTCATAAAAAACGTATCTGATAAAGTGTTGACATCCAAAATATATAAAGAACTCATGCACCTTAACAGACAGAAAGCAAATAATCCAATGAAGAAATGGGCAGAGGACATGAATAGACACTTCTCCAAAGAAGAAATTCAGATGGCCAACAGGCACATGAAAAGATGCTCCACATCACTAATCATCAGAGAAATGCAGATTAAAACCACAATGAGATATCACCTCACACCAGTGAGGATGGCCAACATCCAAAACACAAACAACAACAAATGTTGGCGAGGATGTGGAGAAAAGGGAACCCTCCTACACTGCTGGTGGGACTGCAAATTAGTTCAACCATTGTGGAAAGCAGTATGGAGGTTCCTCAAAAAACTCAAAATAGAAATACCATTTGACCCAGGAATTCCACTCCTAGGAATTTACCCTAAGAATGCAGCAGCCCAATTTGAAAAAGACAGATGCACCCCTATGTTTATCGCAGCACTATTTACAATAGCCAAGAAATGGAAGCAACCTAAGTGTCCATCAGTAGATGAATGGATAAAGAAGATGTGGTACATATACACAATGGAATATTATTCAGCCATAAGAAGAAAACAAATCCTACCATTTGCAACAACATGGATGGAGCTAGAGGGTATTATGCTCAGTGAAATAAGCCATGCCGAAAAAGACAAGTATCAAATGATTTCACTCATATGTGGAGTATAAGAGCAAAGAAAAAATACTGAAGGGACAAAACAGCAGCAGACTCACAGAACCCAAGAATGGACTAATAGTTACCAAAGGGAAAGGGACTGGGGAAAATGGGTGGGAAGGGAGGGATAAGAGGGAAAAAGGGGCATTACGATTAGCAGATGTAATGTTGGGGGGGTACGGGGAGGGCAGTACAACTCAGAGAAGACAAGTAGTGATTCTATAGCATCTCACTATGCTGATGGACAGTGACTGTAATTGGGGTTGGTGGGGGGGACCTGATGAAGGGGTAGTTTAATAATCGTAATATTGCACATGTAATTGTAAATTAATGATAATAAAATAAATTATAAAAAAATAAATAAAATAAAAAAAGAATAATTGAATCCATTTTTATTAAACAATAGAAAATATATTTAGTATGATAAAATAACAGAAAATGAGTATTAGCAAGTGCATTACATTCTGGTACATGTTCTTCGCGCTAGTAAAAGTCACATTTTAGAGAAGCGACAGCATGTAGTTGAGGATACTGCCATAATCTGGTCTAACTCTGGTTAATAACATCTCGTTAATAACTCTCTGAAAGCACAAATAAAGTCCTTACGTGCTACACACACTATGAAAATGCCAGTCAGCCGCTACACAAGCCATTAGCATGTGCACACGAATAGACTGTCCCAGTAATTGGACACTTTCCCCTTGTGATTACGTTACAGCTGTGCTTTCCTCAAACTAAATAATTCACATACTAATGATTCAGAACCTAGAATCCAGTTCCGCTCATTGAGCTCTAATCCCTGGAGGAACGATTCCACCTGCCATGCCAGTGCGTTTTGGAGTAGCACTGCGTGCAGTGGACACAAGGGAAAATGAATGAGTCAGATTAATTTGACGCCAGAGTCCCTGCAAGCATGCAGAGCACTGGAACTCATCATGGAGAAGAAATCCTAAACTGTAAGGCCCACAAGGGCTGAAGAAGCCCGTCTTGCAACTGTTGTTCTTAAAGCAGGTGTCCTTCTTTCAAACAGTAAGTTTCTCCACGTTTTTCTATCACCCACCTCTCATATTTTGTTTCTTTTTATATCTACACCTTGTGTCTCACCTTTCGACCTTATCACTGCTGATCAGAGTTGCTCCTTCAATTTCATTCACTCTATCCACTCTCTACTAAATCTTCCTGCTTGGGAACTCACACTTTTAAAATCCCAAATTCATTTTTTCCAGTTTTACTGTGATAAATTAACATAAAACATTGCATAAATTCAAGGTGTACAATATTTTGGTTTGACAGAGATTGTAAAATGTTTACCACCCTACGTTTAGCTAACACCTCCATCACGTCATTTAATTACCATTTCTTTTTTGTGTAAGAACATTTAAGATCTACTCTCTTAGCAGCTTCAAAGTATATAATATTACTAACTACAGTCACCATGCTGTACATTAGATCCCCAGACTTATTCATCTTACAGCTTACAACATCTCCCATTCTCTCTTCCACCCCCAGCCCCTGGTAACCACCACTACTCTCTGATAAAAACAATTTTAACGTTTCTCTTTTCTTCATTGACTTACTGTTTTTATTTTATTTTGAAAAGCAAAATAAGTTTAAACTTTAAATAACTCCACAGTTGTGTTTACAGCAGGGTCTCTTCTGCTAAAGTTAGCATGGATATGGTTGCATTATATAAATTCTTACACAAAATTTATGAAATACTTCAAAAGTTAAGAAACTGAAATTGCTGTTTCAAAATACTATGAAATTCCTTTTTAAAAAATCCACACATGCCAGGCAGCTAGAATTCCTAGCTGTGGCAATCACCGACAGCTGCAGATGTCTCTGATGCCTTTGGTGCTGAGACAGGTGCTGGACGCAGCAGTCAACCATAGCCTCACTCAGCCTCCAGTCTGCGATGAGCCTCAGCTCATCCATATTTGCATTCAGGGGTTTTCATGCTCAGGAAGAGACCCAGTTTTGCTAATGATTCAAGCTGAAAACAGGCATGAGCAATAATCCAAGCATAAATGAAAACAGAAAGTTTAAAGTCAAGTTCCCTGATGAAAGAAACCGTGAATTCCTCCAAAGGGGACACTTTCAACAGACAGGAAAATCACAGCCCTGTGTGTAAACTGAGGAACGATAATACGTACTATAAACCTCCAGTGGAGGCTATCTCAGCCTCAACCACAGTGTTCACAGGCAGTTTTGGAGCTACTCTGCAGCCAGCGTTCTACCTGTTCAGACACAGCCCTATGTCAGGCATGCAGATATAAAGGAGTTTGAGCTCTTTAAGAGAAACTCCTCCCCTATTCCCATCCAGTGCCACAATATTATGTATTTCTAAAACTGCAGGGGTAGCCAATTTTCCTCTATCTTTCTGTATAATACATCATAAACAGGGGCCAGGAATAGGCTGCTAGTATTCTGTGTTCCCAGGAAAGCTGGTTGAACAACAACAACAAAGAAGAATCAAAGGAAATAAAATTACAGGTAAGAATAATATTCTTCTTTCTATTTAAAAATTAAGATGTTGGAAAATCCAGTTTCAGATGCTAAAAGAAACATTCCAGGTTAAAGCCATGGGAGGCACTGGGCTAAAGCATTCAGAGGGCAGGTGGCATCTTTCTGATCAATAGAGAACTTAAAAACAGCTGGCATGGGCATCCTGAATAAATGCAGTAAGGACTCCGGAAACCTGGGCTAGCCCCAGAAGCCTCCTATGGGGACTGTGGGAAGACAAGCCTAGTAGCCACAGCAGTCAGCAACACAGATGGATCATTTCACAGCAGCATTTCACAAGAAATAGATAGTAAAAATATATTTGCCTGCACAGACCTACAAACAGAGGTTACACACAGAGATTACTGTAGCTCCAGCAGTTACCCATTGATCATAGGAAATGCCCAGTTCATCAGCTTAATGCTTGAGAAAAGTTAGCTAGAAGAGAAGCCAGCTAATTCAAAAGCTGCTGTTCGAGTCAATGGGAAGCCCATCAGGTTCAGACTTCCTGCGGCCCCGTCTGCCCTGCAATGCACACGGTGATGTCAGTGAGGTGCTCTGAGTGCTCGGAGCCCCAGCTGGGACAAAGGCTGAGCAGCCCGTGCTGTCACTCACTCTCCCTTTCCACCTCTGTGGCAGTCTACCTTGGTAGCTTACCAAAAACAACCGGTAGGGCTTTTTGAAAACTAGATTTGTGAAAACTGCTTCCAGGGAGATAATTGAAGTGACGGGCATTAGCTTTAACGTAACCATGTCCCCAGTGAGGCAGCAAGAGCCCCAGCATAGGCTCCGGGAGGATCGTACCATCCTCGGTGACATCAGAGGTGGGGCTGTCAGCTTAGCATTATGCAGCATCGTCCCCGATAAGAGAATGACATGCCAGAAAGGATATTGATGGATTCCCTTACAAAGGGTTTTTAATTTTTGTGTTATTTAAGCATAAGGGGCAAAAGCAACTACAAGGCTGATGAGCTGCTACAGGAGGATGTAGGTCCTGCCCTGCCAGCCCTTAGCTCACGGCTGCATGACGCTGCCTGTCGAGGTCATTCAGCTCGTGACTCCATCAGTGGGCCTGCGATTATTACATCAGGACTGAATGGGTAACTGAGAGTAATTGGGAAATGTGGTATGGAAAGATCCAAAGACATTAACAACTAGCTTCAAGTATGATGGCACAAACTTTTACATCACTGACAGTGCCCTGGATGTGTGCAATGCTTCCAACACTATCTCAAGGAAAATACAAAATGTTAACCTAACAGTTTTGTAGATGAGAAAAGGGAGGTGAAAAATAGCACAAGATGAATAACATAATGTAATACTGGTCCTCAGTCTTGGTAATGCAGGTAAATGCAAACATTAAAAATAACTCACATTCTATGACCTTAATATTCCAATCAATATAAAAAACAGAGGCCAACAATACAAAGTAATTGATGGTGATTTTCATTCATTCCATATACACTTTCTGAATGCCTAATAGGTGCTAGAAAATGGGTTAAGTTTAATCTGGAGTGTAAATTTCTGATAAATACCATGATCAGGAAAGAAAATATTTACATAATGCTCACTATGTGCCAGGCTCTGCTTCATTGTAAAGCTGAGCAGATTTATTGTATTAACTCATTTATGCCTAGCAGGAGCCCTGTGGGACAGCTAATATCATTAGCCCACTTTACAGATAAAATGACTGAAATGTGAGAGACATGGACTCGTCTGAGATCGCATGGCTGCCACTGGCACTGCCAGGATTCAAACACGGGCCCTAAGGCTACAAGGTTCATCCTCTCAATCACTAAGTTCCACTGCCTCCTGAGGGCTTCCACATCATGTAAATGAACCTAAAAGGAATAATATAATTTTCAGGAGTGAGAACCACAGCAAGGTAAAATAACAGCCACCTCACAAGAAGACTGTCCCTGACTGAAGAAGACTAGGCTAGAGTGCAGCCAGAGAACCCTGCGAAAGCAAAGGGCAAGGTGAAAATAATAGCCAGGTGCAGAAGTTCAGTGCCAACTACCTCAGGCCAATGGGTTAAACCTTTCAGTTTTAGCTTATTTCTGAGCTGCAATTTTTAAAATTATAAAGCAGTAATAAAATATGGTTAAAGCACACAGTCTAAACTTGTAACCTGCATTCTATTCACCTTCCAGTTAGGTCACCTTAAGCAAGTTACTTAACCTCTGAGGGGGTCAATTTCCTCATCTGAACAAATGCAAATAATGCAGTAGTTCTAAGGATTAAATGAATGATGTAAAAACGTATGAAGCACTCAGACTAGCAACTAGTAAAGTTAAAAGCTCTAACTAGTAAATAGTAAACTAGTAAAATTAAAGCTCAAGGCTACCTTATTATTCTTCCTATGATCATCATTACTTTTAGTATTACCACATTTTTTAGCAAAAACTGCCAGCTGCCCTCCTTTTCAATAACCTGTCCAAGGACAGCTGCTGTTTTTGCAGAGCTGTCAGGAGCAGCAAGGACAGCTCTGTTGCCTTCATAGAAACATTATTAACCAATCCAAGAATCACCAATTCCCTGTGAGATATGAACTGATCTCGGGGGGCAGGTCTTCCAAGAAAGCTTCTTAAGGGGAAGAAATAGGGGCATGAACCCTTTTGCCCTCCCTGAGTTCCTTCTTCCCCTGCCTGGAGTATGGAAGGGGGCCACGGCTTAAGAAGCCTTCCTTAACTGCAGGCACCCCGTTAGCTAGGAGGTGACACAGAGAAGGATTCCCCAAACCTACCAAAGACCTCCTACTCTCATCTTCTTTTACATTGGAGAAAGACAAACCAGTAGTCCAAGTATTTAATTCAACTTTTCTATTATATGCTACTCTTGATGATACTGATACACAGAGACCACAATTTCCTTTAAGTGTCAAAAGCTAACTTAAAGGCTGAGCTAATTTTTCAACTTTTCTGTTACATCCTCTGAGTCTGCATTGTCTCTTATAATAAGACAAAGTCAATGGGAAACAAGAAAAAGTAAAATATACTGTTTCCCAATACTTAGTAGCTATGCTATCTTATTACAAACAGAACAAGAAAAGGTCAAATGGGGGATGAGATAGCATGTGAAATGTTCCTCCCTCCACTGTGTGCTGTCTTCCAACAGCTAAATGGGTTCCTATTTCCAATTTGCATGCTACTAAGCTAATGTAAAAAGGGGGAAAATCTCAAATACATAAATGAGGGTGCTTAATAAAATTACTGCTACTCTAAAGGCTGTGACTAAGATGGTCCTCTTATCTGCAACACTCAGTTACCATAAGGAAATATGTCTCAACCACACATTTCACTTTCAAATGCCTATCTTAGGTTTTAACACTATCATTGACTGACACCTAAAACTCACAAAAAGTAAAGCTCAAAAGTAAGTTTACTGCATTTCATCTGCACTGTCTCTAAAATATATACATACAGAACAGCACTGAGTCCATGACTGGATTATGTGAAAGGATTTCAATCTAAAATGGAATGGGAGTACTCTCACACATGCCCTCTTGGAAGAAGAGAACTTAAAAACCGAGACTGATTTCCTGTAAATGCCTGGTTTACAGAAGACCAAGACTTATCTCCCAACCAATGAGCATCCGTCAAGAAATTCTCCCCATCTGCAAGTCAGTAAACTTACTGCTTGGACCATAGCTAGACTTCCTCATCTCTGCACACTTTGCCCATGAATAGAGCCCACCCCAAACCCTCAGTGGACTTGCCGAAGCATATATTTTCGGAATTGAAATTTCTCTGCTATTCCTGAATAAACTCAATTTCTGGTACTTCAAGCTTGCCTCAGTTTACCTCTTTATTTAGGCTAACAGCAGTGCCATCGTGAAGTCAACTGTTTTGTTTCTGAAATGTAATCCAAAACACTGCCATTATCCTTGAGGGATAACACCAGAAATAGAATCAGAGGATAAAACCATTAAAAACTTCATAAACCAATATTCTGTTAATACACCTTCTGTAAAATGTAATTTTCCTAGAAATATTACGAACAGATTGAACAAATCAAAAAAAAGTTAGACTTATAAAATATACTTTTCCATTAAAATCTAAAGGAATATTTTATAAATAAAAGTATACCTGTCAACTGCAACCAATGTTTTCTAATGAACAAAGTATGAAATTTAAATTATAAAGTATTTTGAATGTTAACATAAAGTTTGTACTGACTATATCCTCTTATTTTCCATATTAGATGCTCTGGCATTTGGGCCCCTGGTCTTGAAGAGGCAGCCCCCGCCCCAAGGGCTAGCTATTTCCTGGAGACAGCAAAGGGCTCCCCTGCGAGTGCACTTTTGATATACAAACCAACCAGCTCTTTCATCAATCTGTCACACTCTAAGCCATTATTCCCCCTCCTCTAAATTACCCCCAGACCTGGTAATGGACAACTGGGAACTATCCCTATGGACCAGAACCCATGAAATAATTCAAACTGTCCAACCCTAAACTAATTCAGATACCCATCCTGCCTTATCCATTCCTTCCCAGTCAAAGCTGGGCCATGTTTTCCCCCTTTACCCCTCTACCTCCTTCTCTATGTGGCCTCCTGTTTCTAGGGATCTGTGGGTATAAACTTCTTCCTTCATGACAATTATTTCTGTGTCTATGTTTCTTACCATACCATACCTGATTAAAAGAAATCTCAGGCACAATTTTTAAAACAAGGTTTTAAAAGAAATCAATAATTATTCATTAAGAACAAAATTTTAAAACATTAATATATTTCTAGACTTTAGTGTCACTAGCACTGTCCCTTTAGTTCAGAAATGAAAAGCTGTAAGTAATAATTGTTATTTGATATAATGCATCGTTTCTCAAAATTTTCAAAGTAGTACTAACAGGTATGTAAACTGTTATCCAATTCAATATGAGATTTTAGATTTAAACGTATATACAAATTAAGACTGTATCATGCCAGTTTTCATCACCACATCATCTGATATTTTATTGTTAGCCTTTATTAATTACTAAATCCATGTAGAAAACAAGATTGTCAGAAGAATTGGTAACAATAATTCCTTATTTGAAATAACTTTCACTGAGCAAATTCCAATAAGTAAGAAGCCCATTTTCCCATTTCGTTTATTTTTTAAGTCTAGCTCTTAGATCTTAAAAAAAAAAGCTCAATACCAATTGCAGCATTATACAAAATTAGTTTTCATAGATTAGTCTGTTGTGTCTTTTATAAGGTACATATGACTGTTTAAGCTTAACATAAACAAAATCTGGGAAAATATAACATGAAATAAATGCAAGTGAACAGAGAAGATGTGTGCTATGACAAGACTGATAAATAATAACAGTCATTCCAAAGCTTTAAACTCTAAAGCATTGTTTAAAAAAAAATAAAATTCACTCAAAAGTGGAATGTAACTTGTGTCAAAAAATAAGACTGCAGGTCCCAAATGTATATGTTAAGCTTCACTTCACCAAACCAAGACTTAACAATTACAATAACAGGCTCTCAAGAAATGTAATCATAAACCAGTCAATCAAGAATCATCTGATCAGCGTTAGTTAGGTAATCTGCCTCCTAGACCCCTGTCATTAAAGAAAGCCATTTTGCAATAACCAACCACTTTTTTTGCCTGATATAACTTCCTCATCCGTGCTCCCTTCTGCCTATAAAGGTCTTTCATTTTGTACAATTACTCAAGAGTTCCTTTCTGTTATATTGGATGTTGGCCCATTCCAAACAATTTTTGCTCAAATAAACAAAAATGTTAATAAACCTCAGTTTATCTTTTAACACTTACAAGGAATATACATGCAGCCCTCCTAGTAAACTTGCTGGGAAGTATAGATTATAAAAGATTGTGTATTTGAAGCTTCATGTACAGTAAAGATATAATTAAGAATCACCTGCATTCCTAGCCACAGCAATCAGACAAGAAAAAGAAACATGAAGCATCCAAATTGATAAGGAAGAAGTAAAACTGTCACTGTTTGCAGATGACATGATACTATACACAGAAAGCCCTAAAGATTCCACCAAAAATCTGCTAAACTAATAAATCAATTCAGTAAAATTACAGATACAAAATCAATATACAGAAGTCTGTGTTTCCATACACTAATAATGAACTACCAAAAAGAAAAATTAAGAAAACAATTCCATTTACAATTGCATCAAAAAGAATAAAATACCTAGGAATAAATTTAACCAAGGAGGTATCATGGAGACTTGTACTCTGAAAACTATGAAACACTGATGAAAGAAACTGTAGATGACATGAATAAATGGAAAGATATACTTCATGAATTGGGAGGATTAACATCATCAAGGTGGCCATGTAATCTACAGAATCAATGCAATCCCTATCAAATATCAATGACATTTTTCACAGAACTAGAGCAAATAATCCTGAAATTTGTACGGAACCACAGAAGACCCCAAATAGTCAAAGCAATCTAAAGAAAGAACAAAGCTAGAGATATTATGCTCCCTGACTTCAAAGTATATTACAAAGCTAGAGTAATCGACCATATGGTACTGGCACAAAAAAAGCACATATCAATGCAAACAGAATAGAGAGCTCAGAAACAGACCCAGTGAATTAACATATGACAAAGGAGGCAAGAAAATAAAATGGGGAAAAGATAGTCTCTTCCATAAATTGTGTTGGGAAAACTGGAAAGCTACTTAGAAAAGAATGAAACAAGATCACGGTCTTACACCACACACAAAAAGAAATTCAAAATGGATTAAAAAATTAAATATAAGATGTGAAACCATAAATCTAAAAGAAAACATAGATAGTAAACTCTTGAACACTGACATTAGCAATTATTTTTTGGATATGTCTGCCCAGGCAAGGGAAATTAAAGCAAAAATAAATAAGTGAGAATAAGTCCAACTAAAAAGCTTCTGTACAGCAAAGGAAACCAACAACCAAACAAAAAGGCAACCTACTATATGATGGGAGAAAATATTTGCAAATGATATATCAAGCAAGGGGTTAGTTAACATGCAAAACATAGAAGGAATACATATAGCTCAACACCAAAAAAGCCCAAATAATCCAACTAAAAAATGGGCAAGAGGTCCCGAATAGACCTTTGTCCAAAGAAGACAGAGAGATGGCCGACAGACACATGAAAAGATACTCAGCAGCACGAATCATCAGGAAATGCAAATCAAAGCCACAGTGAGGGATCATCGCACACTTCTCAGAACGGGTATTACCAATAAGAAATAAGTGTTGGCACGGATGTGAAGAAAAGGGAACCCTTGTGCACTGTTGGTGAGAATGTAAAATGGTGCAGCAACTATGGAAAACAGTTATGGAAGTTCCTCAAAACATTAAAAATAGAAATCCCACACAACTCAGTAATTCCACTTCTGGGTATTTACCAAAAGAAAATAAAAACAATTAATTTAAAAAGTATATGCACTCCTACATTTACTGCAGCATTATTTACAA